>JAQQPU010000473.1:32397-71499 GCA_029168905.1 Artemia sp. Kazakhstan ARC1039 | reverse complement strand
ATAAATGAAACTTAAAACGAACAGAAATTAAATAAACAATCAATGTGAACATACATACAATATATATTAATGTAAATGAATAAATAAATCTTAAAACGAATGAAACTTAAATTGAATATGCAAATGAAGTTTGAATAGAATAAAAATAACTACAAACAAGAGTTTGGGTATCGTCTCACTGCAGAAGCCTAAAACCTACTGCGTCATTGGCGCTTTACTGAAAACCATTCTTTGAAATATTTTCATTTTTGTAACTTTAAGAAATCAAAAATTAATTAAGATTTTAGGGAATAAATATCAGCATATGTATATTAAATTGACAATGCACATTTTTTTTAGTAAACTCATTTGAATTTTTTCAGTGAAGTACAAATTATATTCTGGCTTTTAGAAAGCATAGGGGTTTTGAACCCTACTCCCATTAATTTATGCTCGTTTTCAATTTGACTCTAATATTTATTTTAATTTTTGTTCGTTTTGGGTTTCATTTATTTATTGATACTGATTTGGGGTAGTTGTATGCTTGGTAGATTATATGATAGTCCGGACGCCAGGTGTTGAAAATATGAACCATACCACGTTGGAATGGGGCTGCTACGAGAATTAGCCTACCCTCCACACCCTAAATTGACCATGCGGATTCAAAAATACCAATGGCACTTGCTTGCGATTGGTGGAACACTCCGAAACTTGACATTTTATTATATTTTGGCGTTTCATGCAAGAAAATGCATGTTCCAAAAAGTTCGAGGTGCAGTTTTCCGCTCAAATAGAAATGCCTAGAAGCCATAGAAGTTTTTTCATAACAAACTATCACGATTAGTTACAAAAAAATGGCAGAGTTAAAAAAAATGGCAAAACTATAAGAGTCTTGAACAGTCTTGGAAAGTATAAACAAAATCAAATTGAATATTAGATATATAATGATATTAATTGTTGAAAGATCCATCAGTTCAAGATTTTTTTTCACTGTAATTTTTATTTTGATTTTGAATGCTGTAAGAACTGGAAAATAATAAATTTGTAATATACGAGTAATTCGTTTTCAGTGAAGCACCAATGACGCAGAAGGCTTTAGGTTTTTATAGTTAAAGAAGGGGACAGTATCCAAATTTTGCTTGTAGTGAAACTATATTTGTCTTGACCAATCTTGAAAAGAAATAATAAATTAAACTGAATATTTGATGCATAATGATATCAATTGCTAAAAGCTCATCAGTTCAAAATTTTACTGTGGACCAGGAGTAGAATACCATATATTTAAAATACAAGATTCTTTCCTTCTAAAGATGATTCGGGCAGAAATTAAACGTCCCCTAATTGAGTTCAAATACCGCTTCCAAGAGTCTAAATTTTTAATCAGCAAACAAAGAAACTGCGTTCTAGCTTCAGTCAAACAACGACGCTAGTCGTTCGAATTTCGCTAAGATAATTAGTAACAAGAAAAATGCTACGTACGATATTTCTAAGGAAGTTTAAATGGCAAAAAAATCGTGTGAACGCCTGAATCATCTGAAAAATCTTAAAGAATTCATTGGACGAAAGATTTACATCCTTTGTCCTCTTGGGCCAATGGCAAGCCAGTCCTCATGGCGCAGGACTGAAAACCTATGTTTTGGTAGTGGGGTAGATGTGCTTTTTAATTTTAATCGTAAGTCAGATTTGAAACGATTCGTAAGTCAGATTAGGAGGTATTCATAAGTCAGATTTGAGAAGATCCATCGAGACAGAAGTTTTAACTCTTTCATCTCGATCACCATTATTGTCATTGAAGTGACCCGTTGCTGTACAACTAAGTATGTAAGTTCAATAAATCTATTGTCTTTTTTATCTGTGTTTATTTCATCTTATATGTCTGCATCTAGCCAAATAATAGATAATTAGTTCGTAAGTCTCCAAGGTAAATGCTCCCAAGGGAATCAGGTCTCCATATAGCCCGAGAAGAAGAGGCCACGCCTTTTCATCCCTACAAACACCAAAAGTCGTTACCGCCACAGCTTAGAAAAAGTTTCTAATCCCTGCTAGCCTATAAGAATTCGTATTTCTTAAGTCAGATCTAATTGCGCCGTGGAAACAAAGCTCTGAAACGTCAGAATTTCTAGTTCAATAATTCTTAATTCCTCATAATTTTTGATGGATTAAATTAAATGAAATAATTCAAAGATATTCAAAATCAGCATTAAAATACAATTCGATTAATATGTATATTAGAGAAATTACGGCATCCGGTTCAAATGTAATAAATAAGAAATAGGGAAATAAACCTGTGTCATTCATATCTGATTTATTGAGAAAGACGGGTTTTGTTTTTGATTAATAAGAATACGTTTGATCCAAATACTAATTTTTCTATCACAGCCCATAATAACAACAATCTATTATTGCAACAAATGGCGCGTGTCGGAAATTGGAGGAAAACTGCGAACTAGTTAGGCTATTTAAACTTTGTAATTTGAATTTAATTGTTGGGAACGATACAGACATACAAGAAAAGTGATTAGGCCTATTGCCGCTAAGCTACGATAGGAAAACCCTTATATCTCATAGGAGATAATAGCCTACCCCAAAATAAGTTAAGTAAAAGTTGATATAAACGCAAAAAAATGGAAAAACTAAACGATTTATTAATAATGCAGAAGTTAGCCGCGAAAAATATAGAAATAGTGAAATCTATCCCGGAATACAATGGTCAGTCAGATATTGACGAATTTAATATCCAATTGACCCAGTTTGTACAACTAACAAAAACAGACGTTGGAGCATTAAAAGACATGCTGTTTCTACGATTAAAAGGTCAGGCCTTAACTTTTCTAAAACAGATCAAACAGACCATAGGCAATAACGCCAACTTGCCAATAAATAAGGTTGATGACTTGTTAAAAGCATTCAAAGAGAGATTTATAGAAACCAGTTCTATAAATAAATTAAAACACGGAGTAGTAAGCTTTGATTTTTCACAAAATATAAGGGAATATCTCGATAACATACGCATTTCTGTAGAAGCAAAATACGGAAGTGGTTCTGGGCAACTGTATGAAAAAGTCATACTAAATACCTTTTTGCAAGGGCTACCCCCAAAACTATATAGGGTAGTAATATCCAAAAATATTCAGACGCTGGATCTCGCAGTTCAGGAGGTAGAGCGACTAATCGAAGTTGATAAAATGGTTGCTAATCATAGTAAAGCAAAAATAAATAGCATAGGCGAGTCAAACGCGAACCTAATTTTCAAGGGCGATCAGGCATCCCTCAATTTCTTTTCAAGGGATAACTCCCCAGTGACAAAAAGAAGCAAAACGCCAGAACCCGCTAGGCAGAAAACAATACGTTTTCAGCCCATTAACCCTACAATAATAAGGTGCCATAATTCTAATCGTGTTGGCCACATAGCGAGTGAGTGCCACTATGTCCCCAATCACATACCAAGAAATGTTGTCGGTAATACGCAAAGTTACGGCAACCATTTGTTCAGAAGAACAAATTTTAGCACCGGTCGTGCAATAGGCTATAGCCAGGGGGGATTGCGCCAATCAGTACCTTATAATGCGTACCAACCAAATTTTTATAACCCTCCTCTCAATAGACAAATTAATTACCAATTTGAAAACCCAAATACCCGCCAAAGCCAATATCATGCAATGCCATATAGAAATCACGAAAATTTGCCGACAAGAAATGAAAATTTTGTAAGCCAACGGTATTGGCAGTCAACGCCAGCAAACGGCACTGACACGAGACATCCACGTTACCATAATAATACATGGACAAGACAGACAGACGTAAATCATTTAAATACGCCTACGGCACCCAATACGTCTGAATATCTATTACGGGCACCAACACATGAAATAAATCCTCAGGGAAACGTTTCGGGCCCCTCAGAAACATAAATTGGACCCAGAGGGTGCCAGGAATATCTAATAGGTCCAAGACAATATTAGTGCCTTCTTGTAGTGATATTAATAACAAGTTACCTATATTTAATGATTTTTGTGTAGAAAACGTTTACTTTACGGCCTTAGTTGACAGCGGAGCTACTGTAAATATAATAAACTCATGCGTATTTAATAGCTTGCCTCCGCACATTAAACGACAGAGGAACCCTAATAATCCCAATTTAACAAGCGTGACAGGTCACAAATTAAATGCAAAAGGATCAATTTGCCTAAACTTAAAAAGAGACAATAGAACGTTCATGACAAATTTTATTATATGTGATAATTTCCCATATGAAGCTATTATAGGGGCAAATTTTCTAAGGTCTAATAGAATATTATTAGACGTAGCTAACGAGAAACTTGTCTACCCAGCTAAGGTAGGGGAAGAAATTTCTACCTTAAGAAATCGTAACAGAGGTTACGAAGATAACATAACACTAAACAAAATTTCTAGTGGTATAATGTCGAAGTATTTTTGAAGCTCATGTCTCGCAAAGACATGGCATAATTGGAAATTTGTTCAATTACCCTGAGGGATATTGCAGAAATGAAGTATATTTAAATAATAACAGTATTGAAGCTGCGAAAATAAAAATAAGAAATATGCGACAGTACAGATCAAATGAAATTAAGAAAATAGCGGAATTATGGAAGAACATAATAAAACCCAACGTGACGCCACAAGATGCCGCAATGGCGCAGCATAGCGCCAGTATGAATCTAATAAACAATGAAAATGAAGAAAAATATTACGGATTTGCGATAAAGAAAAAAAAATCCCTCCCAAAACGATGCAAAAAATTCAAATATCACAGTTGATTGAGCCAGTGGTTAGCAAATCAGAAATATGGTTTGCAACACCGTCTGAAATACCTGAAAATCTTTTATGCGAGGAACAGATTATATCTTATGACAAAGGGGAAGGTTTTATTTGGGTAACCAATAACCATAAAAATGATACAATTACAATTAAAAAGGGGACTTGTTTAGTCCAAATCCAGGTTTTAACGGAAAATGATTTAAATAGATGGGAAAATTCTAAAAGAAAACTTGTTAACGGTATCAAAACTTCAAACAACGAATACCCCTTGACTAAATCCCAATTTTTAAATTGGTTCAAAATTGGCATCCGGTTCAAATGTAATAAATAAGAAATAAGGAAATGAACCTGTGTCATTCCTATCTGATTTATTGATTTATTGAGAAAGACGGGTTTTGTTTTTGATTAATAAGAATACGTTTGATCCAAATACTAATTTTTCTATCACAACCCATAATAACAACAATCTATTATTGCAACAAATGGCAGGTGTCGGAAATTGGAGGAAAACAGCGAACTAGTTAGGCTATTTAAACTTTGTAATTTGAATTTAATTGTTGGGAACGATACAGACATATAAGAAAAGTGATTAGGCCTATTGCCGCTAAGCTACGATAAGAAAACCCTTATATCTCATAGGAGATAATAGCCTACCCCAAAATAAGTTAAGTAAAAGTTGATATAAACGCAAAAAAATGGACGAACTAAACGATTTATTAATGATGCAGAAGTTAGTCGCGAAAAATATAGAAATAGCGAAATCTATCCCGGAATACAATGGTCAGTCAGATATTGACGAATTTAATATCCAATTGACCCAGTTTGTACAACTAACAAAAACAGACGTTGGAGCATCAAAAGACATGCTGTTTCTACGATTAAAAGGTCAGGCCTTAACTTTTCTAAAACAGATCAAACAGACCATAGGCAATAACGCCAACTTGCCAATAAATACGGTTGATGACTTGTTAAAAGCATTCAAAATAGAAACCAGTTCTATAAATAAATTAAAACACGGAGTAGTAAGCTTTGATTTTTCACAAAATATAAGGGAATATCTCGATAACATACGCATTTCTGTAGAAGCAAAATACGGACGTGGTTCTGGGATACTGTATGAAAAAGTNCTCAGGGAAACGTTTCGGGCCCCTCAGAAACATAAATTGGACCCAGAGGGTGCCAGGAATATTTAATAGGTCCAAGACAATATTAGTGCCTTCTTGTAGTGATATTAATAACAAGTTACCTATATTTAATGATTTTTGTGTAGAAAACGTTTACTTTACGGCCTTAGTTGACAGCGGAGCTACTGTAAATATAATAAACTCATGCGTATTTAATAGCTTGCCTCCGCACATTAAACGACAGAGGAACCCTAATAATCCCAATTTAACAAGCGTGACAGGTCACAAATTAAATGCAAAAGGGTCAATTTGCCTAAACTTATAAAGAGACAATAGAACGTTCATGACAAATTTTATTATATGTGATAATTTCCCATATGAAGCTATTATAGGGGCAAATTTTCTAAGGTCTAATAGAATACTATTAAACGTAGCTAACGAGAAACTTGTCTACCCAGCTAAGGTAGGGGAAGAAATTTCTACCTTAAGAAATCGTAACAGAGGTTACGAAGATAACATAACAGTAAACAAAATTTCTAGTGGTATAATGTCGAAGTATTTTGAACCTCATGTCTCGCAAAGACATGGCATCATTGGAAATTTGTTCAATTACCCTGAGGGATATTGCAGAAATGAAGTAAATTTAAATAATAACAGTATTGAAGCTGCGAAAATAAAAATAGGAAATATGCGACAGTACAGATCAAATGAAATTAAGAAAATAGCGGAATTATGGAAGAACATAATAAAACCCAACGTGACGCCACAAGATGCCGCAATGGCGCAGCATAGCGCCAGTATGAATCTAATAAACAATGAAAATGAAGAAAAATATTACGGATTTGCGATAAAGAAAACAAAAATCCCTCCCAAAACGATGCAAAAAATTCAAATATCACAAATGATTGAGCCAGTGGATAGCAAATCAGAAATATGGTTTGCGACACCGTCTGAAATACCTGAAAATCTGTTATGCGAGGAACAGATTATATCTTATGACAAAGGGGAAGGTTTTATTTGGGTTTTATCCAGGTATTATTTTGAAGGTATTATCCAGGTTTTAACGGAAAATGATTTAAATAGATGGGAAAATTCTAAAAGAAACCTAGTTAACGGTATCAACACTTCAAACAACGAATACCCCTTGACTAAATCCCAATTTTTAAACAAATTTAATATGGATCATATTACGGATATGGAACTTAAGAAAAAATTATGAGAATTATTATGGAATTTTAAGGATGTATTTTCTGCATCTGAAGATGATATCGGGCTAATTCCATTTTATGAACATTCAATTTTAACGACTGGTAATCCCGTAGCAAAACAGCCATATCGTGTGCCATATAAGCACAAAGTGATTAAAAAATAAAATCCATTAATTAGAAAAAAACGAAATTATACGCCCAAGTATAAGTCCGTATAGTGCACCAGTGATCTTAGTACCAAAAAAGAATGGAGATCTTAGACTCGTAGTAGATTATAGGACTCTCAACAAACAAGTAATTAGCGATAAATTTCCTCTACCAAGAACAGACGAAATTCTTGACTCAATTTCAAGCAAAAACAAAATTTTTACTTCTTTGGACCTTACCCAAGGTTACCACCAAGTGAAAATAGCCGAAAAGGATGTCCATAAAACTCATTTTCAGCATCCGAATATGGTTCTTATGAATACTTAAGGCTACCATTTGGACTGAAAACAAGTTCAAGCGCGTTATGTAGACCCCTATTGCACCTGTTAAGAGGATTAAAGAATATAATTCATTTTGTTGATGATATTATATGCGTGGGGGAAAACAACACTGAGCAACTTTAGGTAAGGTGTTCGAGAAGTTCAGGCAAGGCAATTTAAAATGCCGGCCTGAGAAAGTAAATTTATTTCAATCAAAAATTAAATTTTTGGGAGTAGTAGTAACCCAAGGAGAGATATCCCCAGACCCTGATAAAATAAAATGTGTTGAAAACCTCAAGCCCCCCAGAACTATGAAAGAATTAAGGGGAATTTTAGGACTTACTGGCTACTTTAGAAAATTCGTACGCAATTATGCCCAAATTGCGAAACCCCTCACGGAATTAACCAAAGGGAATTCCCATAATGTTACCTGGTCCCAGGAAGCTTAAACTTCCCTAGACCGTCTCAAAAAGGCACTCACTTCTGAACCAATTTTGTCACTCCCTGATTTCGAAAATGGAAAATTTGTGGTTACCACTGATGCTAAGTTCAAAAGGCATAGGCGCTATCCTTTCGCAAATAATCCCGGTAGAAAACCCTAACCCTCTACAGGGAACACCCAAACAAATAGAAAAAGTTATATGCTATTCAAGTAAAACTCTATCAAAAGGCGAAAGTAGTTATTCCACCACAAACTTAGAATTATTATTTATTATCTACCACTTGGACAAATTTAGACATTATTTAATTGGTAGAAAATTTATACTACGATCAGACCATAAAAGCTTGCAGTACTTGCGCACATTTAAAAACCCCACGGGCATCCTAGCTAGATGGATTATGAAAATCCAAGACCTAGATTATGAATTTGAACATTTAAAGGGAAAACAAAACGCAGCTTACGACTTTTTAAGTAGATACCCAGAAAATAGTCCGTCGGAAACTGAAGAAAATGAAGTTAATGCTATTAATGCTAAAAGCAAACATGGATGTAAGAAAAACAAAGTCAAAGACGCAGTAAAAGAAAATACGATTAACTATTGTCCCTTGTCTTTGGAAAATATAAAAAGAAAGCAAAAAAAGGACGAAATGTGTGTAGCACTAATTGATTATTTTGTGAATGATGAGGCGTTACCGGATAAATTCAAAACTCTTAGAAAAGAGATAGATAATTTTTACTATGATCTTGATGAAGAAATACTGTGTAGAATTGTGACTGCTGAGACAAATAGAAACCAAACCTCGATAATACTTGTGTTGCCACATACTTGATAGGGCCTGCATTTGAATATTTTCATTCGGACACAGATGGACATTTAGGAGTTATGAAAACGTTCCATAAGTTAAAACAATACTTTTACATACAATCTGCACTGACAAAACTTAAAGAATTTGTAATTACATGCGAAGTATGTAATTTGAGAAAAATCCCCCCAGCTTATCCAAATCCTCAAATGGGAAGGGTCCCGGTAGCAAAGTACCCCTTCGATATTATCTCATTTGACCTATACGGTACAAGTGGAGGCTTACCTGTTTCTAGCAGAGGCCGTACTTGTATTCTTTCGGTTATAGATCATTTTTCCGGATTTACTTTTGCAAAAGCATTAAAAAATCAAGGTGCTTATGCCACAAGTAAGGCATTAGCAAAATTATTTTTACAGTTTGGCGTTCCAAATAAAATTTTGAGCGACAACGGGAGCAATTTTGTTGCAAAAGTAACAAAAGATTTAATGAGTTTTCTTAATATAGAGAAAATGGTGACAGCTCCGTACCATCCACAAGCTAATGGCAAAATAGAAAACAGACATAAAATATTTTCGAACGTTCTAAGTATTTATACGAAAGACAATAGGAGCGACTGGGATAAATTCTTACCTTATTTAACTAACGTAATCAACACGGCTTATTCCGAAGCAACCAAAGACAATCCATTTTATTTACTTTCTGGTCGTGATTTCAGAATCCCGTATGATGAGATTATTGAATCTCGGCAGTATTATAATAGCTTAGAAGATTATAAACAAGAATTCATAAATAGAATGAGGAAAACTTATAAAATAGTTAGGCAAGAGCTAGAAAAATGTAAAATAAACCAAGAGCTAAGAAACCAACCCAAAGTTAAGGGGAATATAGATTTCAAAGTAGGAGACTTCGTTTACCTAAAGAACGAAGCGAAAACGGAAGGAAAAAAACTTTCCAACAAATATTCTGGACCGTACAGAATAGTCAAAAAGTACGATAACGAATATACCTTTAAAATGGAAAACCCTGATAGTGGAAGAGCTTACAAGGCGCATGTTAGCCGAATAAAAAGAGACAAATATCCAGAGAGATGGGTGTCACATCCCTCTTCTACTGATTCATCAGATTCGGAAAATGAGCCCCCTAGGTCAAGATTGGCAGAGCTAAAACCTTTCAATTTTAAACAAGATTATTTTGAAAATGACAGTGATGAACAAAACTTTGAACAATTTTTAGCAATGGAAAATCTAGTTGTTCCTAAGAAAAAATCCCTAATACCAGGATTTTTTCCTGAAATAAAAACGCCAAAAAATTCAAAAAGTTATTGATCGGCGAGCGCAGGAGATTTAGATTATACAATATCTCCAAAAACCCAGTTTTTCCCCGATAGAATTTCGACCCCATGTCCCCCCAAAAGATTTCCAGACGATATGGTTTCCCCTGCAACACCAATAGAAAGGCCCCTGTCTTTACAGGAAGAATTAAACAGAGCCGTAGAAACTCCCGGTATTACTGTGAAGAAAACTCCTCCCAAAAATTTAACTAAAACAAACCTACGAGAGGCTGTGGATTTAATAAATTTTCCCATAAAAACGAGTCAAAGTACATTACCCGAGAATAAAACTCCCAAGGATGACCAGCAAGGTCAATATCATGATATAACTGTATCCAAGGCCAAACCTAAACAGTGGAATTCATGGAGGGAAACCCTAGTGCAAAAAATGTCCCATCCCCCTGAGGACATGGCCTTCAAACAATGGAGGAACCCTGCAAAAACTATCGATTCCTCCCAAAGCTCTCAAGAATCTTTCAAATCCCCCGAGTTGAGAACTCAAGGCGAGGACTTAGGGAATAAACCTTCTACTTCCAGGGGAGTAGAAATTTACGAAGGAAGGGCAGGTGATGCGTCGAAAAGTGCCACCTCTAAAAGTTCTAATCCAGATTTGTCGGAAACCAGTTCCGAAGAGTCTGACGGCGAATCAGACCATATAGTAGCTAAAGAAATAGGGAAATCAAGGCCGACCTCAGCAGCCGCACACGGGAAACAAACGAAATTAAAGGGGCAAGAATTTTTGAAAAACAATACAAAAAGTTTGACCTTATTTCGCTAGAAAAACCAAAAAAGAAAAAACCGCAAGAAACATAGGAGAAAATAACGACACAGTCAGGTAGAACGGTTAAAAAACCTGACAGATGGAAATATCCCTAATTAATGTAAAGACAAATTTCAAAGATAATAAATTTAACACCATAATAAATTTAACAGCGTGCAAGTAAAGTTAACCAAGTCAATATTGATGAAAAAAAATATAATAATAATACAAGTGATCTCAAAACATTGATGATCAGAGAGAAAGGTGGGAACAGAAAATAACCAAAGGTAGGAAGCTCGTGGTCGACTGAGAACGACAAGTGGTGTTGGACCACGTCTTGTGGGAAGCCTGGGGAGGAACTCAAGGCCCATGATTGTTTTTTGTAGTTTTTTTTAAACGATCGTAGGAAGGGATATTTCTCAGTCCTTCAAGTGTAAGAAATTAGTATTTTTATGCCAATCACTGCCAGTCAAAGCAATACTTAAAGGTTGAATAGAAACTTCAGTGAGCTAAGTTTTCGTTTTTGGATCTGAATGCTTTGAAAGAGAAACAGAGAGTTTACTTTCTTATAGCTCCGAGAAAAAAAAAACAAAAAACTTTTTAATTTCATTATATAATATCTGACGTATGCTGTCCTACAGCTGCGTTAAACATTACTTTCAAAGAGAAACAAAGGCATTAATGTCTTTAGCTCCTTGGCGAAAAAAAAAATTAATTTCATTAGTTTATATCTATGACGTATACAATAACAGAGAGATCACTGTTCTATAGTTCTGTGACAAAAATGTTCTTAAATTTCATTGGTTTATCTATGACATCTATGAAAAATCTACCCATGTCCTAACTAAGATGGATATTACCCAAAACAAGATATTATCAGTACAGAAGCGTCTAATTATATGAAATATTTTATCTTAGTG
The DNA here is from genome assembly GCA_029168905.1 of Artemia sp. Kazakhstan ARC1039. Taxonomy (NCBI): domain Eukaryota; kingdom Metazoa; phylum Arthropoda; class Branchiopoda; order Anostraca; family Artemiidae; genus Artemia; species Artemia sp. Kazakhstan ARC1039. The sequence continues at coordinate 59,687 of JAQQPU010000473.1, read as the reverse complement.
CAGATTATAATTATTTTATTTTATATGATATAAATATATCATATTTATTTATTTAGTTCTGAAGGATTTGCTCAAACAATAGCCTTCTAAAAAGATATTGATGTCAGTTCTTCATTACGCTTATACTCTTTGCCAAGCATCAACTGGAATCTACGCGGGCAAGCTTGGAATCCTTCATCTAATGACCTTATTCGAAAGGCGAATACGAGGCACCAATGTTGACTTGCAATTGCGGAAAAATCCTGAGACTAAGAACCTCTGTATTTCAGCCGTTAAACCCGGAGCCCCATCAGAACGCCTAAGCCAAGAAATAGGGAAGATATTAGAAAGCGAGTAGGTAGAGAGGTCTCCATTCGTCCTTGTTATGTCTTGTTCCCTCATTGTAGTGTCGTTCACGTAAAACTGTGTGGCTATGAAACTGCAACATGCGTTTCTTAAACAGCACGGACTTGAGTGAACAATGCAGGCATGAAATAAGTTGTAAAATTAGACCTCAAAAATTAACCATGTAGCATAAACTCTGTTTAAATGATTATTTTAAATCAATTGTAAAATTAACTAAGTGTTAAAAGAAGTTAAAATAAAGTGTATGTAGTAGTATATATTAGAAAGTATAATAAGAGACCATACTTAAAGTTGTAGAATTAATATTTTATAAGAAACTTCTATGTATTGAACTTCCCAATGGGAACAATTATAACCCAATTAATGCGTGAATTATTGTATGTGTATTTACTTCAAAGAACTTGTGATTCTGCCGCGTTATTTTTATTACAGGAAGTAAATAGCAAATTGGTTATTGAGCATTAGAATGAGCTGCCCAGTACAGATACAACCCAGTAGCATCTATTTTCATCATATCTCAACCAACGAAGAGTACTCACCATAAATCCAGGCAACTTTCAGCCCAACTTCGGCTACGAGAACAACAGTTACCCTCGATCGTCGTTTCTTCGAGTATGAACCATATTACGTATCAGGTAACACTATATTTGAACCTCAGTATCAAGTACTTTAACGAACTATATAATCACATAAATGCTGAGAAACCCATCGGTCAGTACAAGATATAAATACGTAGATATCGCCTTTGACACTCACTATGGACCCCAGAATAATTTGACAGTATAGTTATGATATTTGAAGCTAAACAATATTTAACGATGTTTGAAGTTAAATGAATTTTAAATTTGAAGATATTTGAAGCCGAAATTAAAGACAATTTGAAGTTTAATTCTGAGAACCCCATCGATCAGCACACAATAAACGATATTTGAAGTTAAATTCTGAGAACACCATCGAGAAGTACAAGATAAACGATATTTAACGATATTTGAAGTTAAATGATAGTTAAAGATATTTGAAGTTGAACTTTAAAACAATATATTAAAAGAGTCACTATAGTATGACGACAACCCGTTTCAAAAGGCACAAATGAACAATTTTACGCGAGAATACATTCTCTATGTGCCTCAAAAATTCCTCAAATGATATGCTGAGAAGAAAAACACCAACACCTGTAGTGGGAAGCATCATTTCCCAGTTGACTATTAGAACGATATTTAACGGTCATTTCCCAGATGACTATCAGGGAAAACTTGTCGTGTAAAGACAACTAGACTCGAACTGTTCCATGAAGAAACCATAACGTAAATGCTTCAAAATTTTTGCCAAGACAAAAAGAGTGAAGGACAATAATTTACAACAGAAGAGTGTAGTACACTAAGGACACGATGGTGATGGATAGATGTGAATCTACATGTGTTACTTCCTAATAACTTTGACAATTCAAAAATCCCAATAGTGAAAGTGTTTTAATGCTATCAGTGAATATGATGAACTCAATATTGTATGTTATAAATCATTCATGTATGTATCACAAGTAGAATTAGGTGTAATATTATCATGTTATTCATTTAACGTAGTGTAGATAGTATGTAGTACGTCATATAGACAGCAAAATAAAAAAAAAACTAATGTAAAAGTAGAATAATCCCAACCTTGTTGGAAATGTAAAAGTAATCAGTGTTAGATATAGAAAAAAAAATCTTTAGTATAGTAGCTAACCTAGAACCATAAATAATCTTAGTCCGGTAGATGAATTTTAGATAGGGATGTAGAATAAAATAAATAATTGAAAAATTTTGAGCACTCCTAATGAGCAGTTACTAATGACGGGACGTCATTAATTAATGGGGAGGGTGATGTGTACCGATATATTTAAAATACAAGATTCTTTCCTTCTAAAGATGATTAGGGCAGAAATTAAACGTCCCCTAATTGAGTTTAAATACCGCTTCCAAGAGTCTAAATTTTTAATCAGCAAAAAGAGAAACTGCGTCCTAGCTTCAGTCAAACAACGACGCTAGTCGTTCGAATTTCGCTAAAATGCTACGTACGATATTTCTAAGGAAGTTTAAATGGCAAGAAAATCGTGTGAACGCCTGAATCATCTGAAAAATCTTAAAGAATTCATTGGACGAAAGATTTACATCCTTTGTCCTCTTGGGCCAATGGCGAGCAGTCCTCATGGCGCAGGACTGAAAACCTATGTTTGGTAGTGGGGGTAGATGTGCTTTTTAATTTTAATCGTAAGTCAGATTTGAAACGATTCGTAAGTCAGATTAGGAGGTAATCGTAAGTCAGATTTGAGAAGATCAATTGAGATAGAAGTTTTAACTCTTTCATCTCGGTCACCATTATTGTCATTGAAGTGACCCGTTGCTGTACAACTAAGTATGTAAGTTCAATAAATCTATTGTCTTTTTTATCTGTGTTTATTTCATCTTATATGTCTGCATCTAGCCAAATAATAGATAATTAGTTCGTAAGTCTCCAAGGTAAATGCTCCCAAGGGAATCAGGTCTCCAGATAGCCCGAGAAGAAGAGGCCACGCTTTTTCATCCCTACAAACACCAAAAGTCGTTACCGCCACAGCTTAGAAAAAGTTTCTAGTCCCTGCTAGCCTATAAGAATTCGTATTTCTTAAGTCAGATCTAATTGCGCCGTGGAAACAAAGCTCTGAAACGTCAGAATTTCTAGTTCAATAATTCTTAATTCCTCATAACTTTTGATGGATTAAATTAAATGAAATAATTCAAAGATATTCAAAATCAGCATTAAAATACAATTCGATTAATATGTATATTAGAGAAATTACGGCATCCGGTTCAAATGTAATAAATAAGAAATAGGGAAATAAACCTGTGTCATTCATATCTGTTTTATTGAGAAAGACGGGTTTTGTTTTTGATTAATAAGAATACGTTTGATCCAAATACTAATTTTTCTATCACAACCCATAATAACAACAATCCATTATTGCTACACTTGCCCCGTCTTTGATTTTCTGGCGAGGGGAGTAGAGGTAAAAAAAAGGTAAAGGATGCGGCACTAGACCCTTAAGGTCCAAACCGGCGGTGCTGATCTCCGTTTCGTGGCCCTTCAGCCAGGAAGTGCAATGGGGGGCTGGGGGCCAGCCAACCTATGCTTTCGCAAACCCTTCCTGTTTTACCTTCCCCAGATTTCTCCAGGTACCCATTTAGAGCTGGGTTGACTCTGGCTAAGCTTACAGGGCACACCACTGACCCGCGTCCCAAACTAAGAAACTGACCACACCAGGGATCGAACCCGAATTCACGGAACCCGAACTCCCATCCCTCACCCCTGCTGCCACCTACAACTTTTTTTTACATAATTTAGGTCTGTTTTATGAATTTGTCAGTGAGAATGGAAAAACAGGAATTTTCTCACTTTTATGGATGTTTCTTGGACGGTTATGAGTGTCGGTCAATTTATTTGTTGCTTTTCATGGATGTCAACATCAATTTATGTCTGTTTTTATGGTTTTTGTCAGTGAGAATGGAAAAACGGGATTTTTCTCACTTTGATGGATGTTTTCTGGATTATTGAGTCTAACGGGGACAGAGTCAATGACCTCTTTCTCCAGGGTCGATTTATTTGTTGTTGTTGTTTTGGCTAAGTGCACGCTAGGGGCGAATGTTATGATCTAGGAATAGGAAACAGTTAGATCACGTGTTTCCTTCTCAGCCAATCAGCGATTCGGTTACATCTCCTTTGCAGACCAATCACAGGCTTGCTTACATATGGTTTTCCCCGTTACATAACAATTCACCCTTGAGATTTCGTATATAACGGACATGAATTGTGATTAAATTATCAGAAAGTATTGTGACACAGTTGAAAGAACAAGAATGGATATTATTGATGAACTTGAAGACTTGACAACCACAATTAGCAATGTGAGTTCTGTTTTAGCACATTTTCATTTTTTATTTTCAAATAAAATTATTTTACTTGGTCACCCTCCAGTATATCAAAGTCCCCCCTCCCCCACAATACAAACACCACTATGCTATCTTTATACTCACTAGAAAACATAAAATATGTTCTTTTTACCACATAAACCTAACCCCTCCCCCACTGTTTTACAACGATAATTCTCGCAATAGAAATAATTCTCTTTTTCGATAAATTTGGCTTTTCTGTGTTGTAATCTTTTCTGTAACTGACATCCGTCGCTCTGTTGTTATTAAGCCTCTCTGGTTTGACATAAAGCTCTCCAGCGCGAGGTTATAATTAGCTGTCACCCTTTTTAAAGCACTTCCTGTTTGTTTACGTTAGCAGTTTAGCCGAAAGGTTTCACACATCCAAAAGGATTGTTGCTCCCGTCAAATAAAACAGTTACAAACCAAACGAGATACTAATAATTAAGCTAGGCAAACGCAACTTGTATTTGGAGGACTGAAACGAGTTATTTGCCAAAAATAATTGCTAACAATATTTTTAGGACATTGCTGAAAGGGGGGGGGGGACATGCCTCAATTCTATCGCCATAATTGTAAAATGAAAACAAACTGTTTCTTCGCATGAAAAGTAAGGGGGGATTCGTTGTGTAGACATGTACACCCTTTGACAAGAAAACTAATGTGTAAATATATGCGTTTTGTCTCTAGGCATGTTTGTAATTTTTTTCAAGCTTTCTTTCGATAAAGTTTCTTTTATATTCCCAGGAGGGGGCGTGAAAACTATGGTTTTTAACTTTGATATGCAAGGCTAGAAAGAAAAGTCTTTAAGAGTTGCATGAAGCTTATATTATGAGTAAATTGAATAGCATTTTAACCTATGTTTGCAAAATTTAGGCCTATAGGCTGCTGGGTTAAAGATCTTTTTATTATCTAATTTAAAGCCTATAGACTGGAACATTTAATTTTTTTCTAAATGGTAAAAATAGAAACATTGATTTCTATCCTAAGACTATAGACTACTGATTGCCATGATTTATTTTTTCAGAAGTTGTGTAATAAAAACGTTTGATTTCTAAGCCTAATATATTTCTCGCGAAATTTTTACTTTTTGCTTTGCTGAAAGAGTGGAGAAGGGGGCTTCTTAGAGATAAATGCTTTTCTAGACAAAATTATGGTTAGGTTATGAGTACTAATTTTTTTCTGTAAAAAAAGGGGGAAATTATTTTGATACTAATTTTTTTCTTCTTTTTTAAGGATGATTCTGACAAATGCCCGCCGCCTCCCACTAAGAGAGCTAGGGTTCAAGATAAAACCCCTACGAAGACGACAGTAACCCAATATGGCCGTTGGCCGAAACCCTCCAGCTCCGTGCTACCTGCCCAAGTTTCATCTGCGCAGGCAACAATACAGCCAAGCCGAAAACCAAAAAGAGAGTGGATAGCTGTTTCAATGCCGCAGCCCCACCTGCGTAAGATCATGAGGTAGCCGGCTCGTCACCCCCTTAACATACTTTGTCGAGGGTCTTAGGAGCTGCCCCGCCTATACAAGATCATGAGGTTGCCCTCCAGCACGCGCTACCCGGACCATCTGGCACTCAAATACAACCAGAATTTGCAAATGTGAGCATTTTTTCCTACCTAACTTATCAAGTATATCTAAACATAGCCATTTTTCATCGCGCTGTGTGTGTGTGTCTCAGAGATATTAAAATATTAACCCCCCACCCCCAACTATTGTTTTAAATTTCTCTGCCCCCCCCCCTCCCTGAGAGATATCTAATTATAATGTAATTTTTTTGCATGTCAAAGAAACCACTCTCTTTTTCTAATATTTCCAATTTTCTCCGTCCCCACTGTTGCTATCTCTTCGCTATCTCATAATAATATTTTTAGGTAATTTCTAGTTTACTGCTATCTCACCATTTGAAACTCAAAAAACTATTTTTTTTCACTAGAATATTATAGTTTTAAGTGGCCTAGAAGTAAACCTTTCATTTCATCACAGTAAAATAATGTCAGAGATATTAAAGGAAATTGTTCCCCCTTTTAAATCAGGTCACTGTTATCGTATATATTCAGCAGTCTGCTAAATTCTCGTAGTGAAGCCGAAAAGGGATACTATATCCCGGACATAATTTCCTCATAGAAAACTGCCTTTACGTTATAAACTGCCGTTTTATTTAAACACAATTTTCTATGAGGAGGCTATCAAGTAAAGACCGCGGTTTTTTCAAAAGCTGATTAGTTTCTACATATTTCTTCCATCTTTTCGCTTTTCGCTTTTTTTTCAACATTGTAAAATTATGTCAGATTTTAAAAGATGTTTTCCCCCACTCAATTTGAGTTGGACAGAGATTATAGCATTGCAATCTCTTGTACATATGGATTCTAATTTGCGTAACGATTGTCTAGATCAACTTGCAATGATTTTGCATGGAGAGACAATCCAAAATAAGAATTAACGGTTCTCGAATTTAATTGTACTGTTCCCTGGAGAATACGCTTAGAAACAGAACAGACACGAGTTGTACAATAATCTAGACTCATTTGGAGTCCTAGACAACCTCTACGGGAAGTAGGCGAAACAACTCATGCCACCTAACAATACTGTTTTTTAGGACATTATGTAAACTACCGGGAGCCGCGGAGCCCAGGAAGCGCCGGTGGGTCCGGGAAGCACCGCGGGACCCGGGAAGCGCCGGGAGGAGCTCCGCGGGAAGCACCGCGATGGTCGACTCGATTGGGGAGCATTAAATAGTGGAAATTGTGAAGGGGTGGAGTTGTTTGAACAAAATCAAATTTTGTTCTTCTATGTCATTTTTAGATTTTCGTTAAGTATTGCCTTCTATATTATTTTTTAAATGTATTAAGCTGGAACTTTCAGAATATCGATAAAGAAGGGAATTAAATGCTATTAAGCGTGTTTTAAGCAATAATAATCCAATTTTTGTAAAAATAGGGCGATTTGAACACTTTGAAAAAAAGCTATTTTTCATTTATAGGTTGCATTGGTCCCATACTCGTCGTCATCATCATCATCATCTTGTTCGTCAGTTGGAGAAGGAGAGGAGCTCTCCAACAGCAATTCAACATGGGACGATAACATTTTACCTGACAGTCAAATACCGTTTAATATTGATGAGATTTTAAATAATTTTCTTTTAAATGTAGATAATAGCGCAGTTGGGCAGGGGGACTTGAGTCCAAACATAATGCAGCTTTTAAATGATTTTACAAATGAATTAACTGGGAACCCTCCCCCCAATGATTACATTTCCCCACTTCAATCGAATGAAGTAGATTCCCATACCCCAAATATTGAACAATGTGGGTGAGGGGGTGTTGATGATATACAAGAGGGGGAGGGGGGTAACAAGCAATTTACAACTTTTCCCGAATTTCAATTATCAAATACAATTTTAAATGCAATAGCTGTCTACACTGCAACTTTTGGGGATCCATTTAATTCAATTATGGGGGGAAACTTTGTGTTTGACCCCGTAGAAATTGTGCATGACTATGTAGATAAAACTCGTGCACTGTTGGAGAACCAAATTAAATTATGGGAGAGGGATTCAATTAAGGTTTCTATTGTTTTAAAGGTGTTCTATTCAAATGAGAGGAAAAGTGAAGTTTACCACCATTATGTACATTCTGAGATGCGCGTGATTTATCCGAATTTAGAAAATTTTGAAAGTGTTTTTTTGCAAGTGGATAGGTCAAATTATTGCACATCTTGAGAACTATAACGAAAATGGGAGCGGCTCTGTAGTTTTATTTGTTGAAAATTTAAGTGTGAATATTTGTAAATTTAAGAAAGATTTTATTTTAAGAGGGGGGGGGGGGCAGGTGGGGGGTATGATAGGGATACAGTTTTAAAATATAATCCTGATCTAGAAAGTTGTCGTGGTGTCCAGCGGATCTGTTTTGAAACAGGTCAAAAATGTTTCAAGTATGCTTTCCTCATATCAGCATTCGAGCCTCTAGCACATGACTCTACCAAGACGAATTTTGAGCACTGGGCTGTACATGGGAAGGAAGGGTCCAACTTTCCGATTGTAGATTTCTCTTGTTTAGAAGGAAAATACCCAGTAACGCTAAGATCCATTGATATTTTTGAAAGGGCGAATGCCCATTTAAATATCGGCGTTACTGTGGTTCAGTAACTGAATTGAAACTGAATTTGAAGATGGGGTTTGTTCTAAAAATAAGGAGGTGGTTTTCCCAGTAAGGGGCCCGTCAATTGATTTGGTCAAACACTGGGTTTGGTTGTTGTATACACCACCATCTAGTGACTTTGCCAATTCAATTGGCCATTTTAATCCAATTACAGACATCAGTAGAGTTCTGGGGGAGGTTAAAAAGGGGCAGGGGGTACGTTTCTACTGTCCAACATGCCTCTAGATTGTGGACTGAATTAAAGCTGCAAAATCATATGAAGCACTGTAGACGGCATGGCTACCAGACAGTGGAAACGGTTTCAGGGGATAGGGCCATTTTACGCTTTAAAAATTTCCAAAACACCCTCCTCCAGTGCAACAAAATATCTTTGGATCGTGAAGCTAAGCTGGTGGAAGTGAACGATCCTCGATTTCCAAACCAAATCAAAGAACACCAAGCTATTGCAGTGTCCTATGCACATGCGCAAAGAGACAGTTCTAACACCATGCGGTTGTTAGAAATAGTAGAAACATCAGATGAGGGGGATTTCATGGTCAAGGAACTGACTAAACTAATTGGCACAGCTAATGGCGCTATTTCTCGTTTGAGAAATACCCATTATTCAATGTTGTCTGCAGAGGATCGTCTCGCGATTAAAAATCAAAAAATATGTTGGGTTTGTAAGGGGGAGTTTGAAGAGGGGGATAAAGGGACTAAAGGGACTAGAGGGGGAGGGGGAAAGTCAGAGACCATAATCACCTGTGGCAGGAAATATCATCTGAGGGTAGTAATTTTAGAGGGGTAGCGCATCAATCGTGTAACTTAAATGTTAGCCAACAGTTTTTTATCCCTGTTTTTATTCACAATGCAAATTATGATTTAAAATTTGTTTCACCGGCACTGGCACGTATGCACAGGGAGGGAGGGGGAGTAGATAGTCCATGGGTAAATAATTCATTTACCTATAACATTATTCCCAAATCGGCCGAGAAGTTGTTGCTTCTCGAGCTGAAATGGCAGGTAGTAAATAATGGGCATACGTGTTGGAATAAAATCAGGTTTTTAGATTCTTTTAGTTTTTTTCCCAGGGCATTGAGTCAATTGATTCAAGTACAGAAAAGCGACAATTTTGATAGCTTTCCCTTGCTTAAACAGCACTTTCCAGACAGTGAAATGTATGACCTATTGATCTGCAAAGGTGTATACGCATACGACTATTACTGTTCTGGCGTTCGCTTAAGCGAGGTGAAACTACCTCCAATTGAAGCTTTTTACAATTCACTCACCAACAGTGAATGCACAGCCGAGGACTATGAGTTTGCCAAGAAGGTGTGGGCTAAGGGGAATGGTGAAAATGGGTGGGATTATTGTAGACTGTACTTGGCCAGTGACGTTTTAACTCTGTTGGATATAGTCTGCAAGAACACAGACAAAATCTATTCAGAGTTCGGGTTAGATATAGGCTATAATTTTTCCACACCACATTAGGTGATGGATTTGATTTTAAAAATTAGTAGGAAGGAAATAGGCCTAATCACCGATGTGGATCAGCACCTTTTTGTAGAGCGTTCAATGAGGGGAGGGTATGTTTTTCATGGGGACCGCGTCTTGTCAACCGATCCGAGCGGGCAAAACACCGGTACAAATTCAAATGCAGTGTTCTTGGACATGAACTCATTGTACCCCTCGGCAATGTCTCACTACTCTTTGCCGTGTGGTAACTATCAATGGCTTGAGAATCCTTGTGAGTTCCCCGACATTACCACCGTCGAGGACAATGGGCCACAAGGATGGTTCTTTGAAATTGACGGCCACATTCCTCTGGCGCTTCACGACTCCGTCAAAGATTTTGTTTTTCCCTGTATCAGTCGACCCGTGAGCAGGGACTCATTGAGCCCCTACAATCAATCATTGGTTGAGGATATGGGGATGCATTGGACCCCCTCTAAGCAAAAACTAATTACTGATTTGGACCCTAAGGAAAATATCGTTGTTCACCATGTGCTTTTGCACTGGGTGGTGAACAATGGTTTCAAGATCACCAAAATACATAGGATCCTGCAGTTCAATCAGAAACCTTATTTGAAAACATTTATCGACACTTTTGTTGATAAACGTTCTAGGGCAAGCTCCAAGGTAGAGAAGGAATTGTACAAATTCATTCTAAATTCAGCGTTTAGCAAAATGTGTGAAAGTGTACGTAACAGATCTCGCTGCGATGTTGTGACTGACCCTCTAGAGTGTGCACGACTTATTGCCGATCCCAATTTTACATCGTTCACGAGCATGAAGGCTGGCATGGTTCTTCTACACAGGAAAAAGAGAAATGTGGTACTGAACAAGAATATAGCAGGAGGTAGTTCAGTACTAGAAATTTCCAAAGAGCTCATGTTGTCGTTTTTTTACAATGTGTGCAAGGTGCAATGGCCACGGGAGGGGGAGGTTCAAGTTTACTATGGGGATACAGATTCTCTGCTGTTAAAGATAAATGGGACCGAGGATTTATTGGGTGATCTAGAAAAGGGGGAACACATCAGCTTGCGGATGGATTTCACCAACTGGAATCCGTCCCTCTACCCCGAGTTGGTGAAACGTCAAGCCCCCAACCGACTATTAATGTTAAAATCAGAGACGGGGAGTGATTTTATATCCAGGGGGGTGTTCCCGGGTCCTAAAGTTTATAGCGTTAAAACTCATAATGGGGATGGAAAGCAGGCGTGTAAAGGGGTGCCTACACATTTTGTAAAGAGTAATTTCAACATGAGGGTGTACAGAGACTGTGTAGAAAGTATCCTAGAGCCGAGAGCACAAGTGCTTACAATTCGCTCTCTACAGTATAGAAATTATACTGTAAGAGTGGAAAAAAATGCAATGTCATGTATATCTGAAAAAGTCTATGTTCTCGAGAATGGTGAGTGTCCTGCCTCATGGCCACTACCTTATTTCAGACCGAGTTGAATGCATAGACTATCGCAATCAACTAACCTAACCAACTAACCAACTAACCACAAACCTTTCATAAATTAACTAACCACCAACCCGTTCATAAATTAACTAACCTCATCTAACCACCTTAACCCAACCTAACCTGCAGTGACGACAACTATTGTACTGTTTTTTCCATCACGGTCCCCGGGGGGTGGGGGGCCCTTCCCACGGCCGGCCCCGATGGGGTGGGGGTCCCGCCCGCGGCCCCGAAGGGTGGGGGAGGTCTCCCCTTTTAAATTCATAATGTTCAACTATGCTAGTTCATGTTCCAAGTGTTTTTTTGTTGTTTTCTGCTGTTTTCAAGTGTTGTTGCACAAAAAGTGTGCCGCTGTGCTAATGTACATAAAGTGATGCTGTACAAAAAGTGTTTAAAGATAATAAGTGTTGTTGTTGCTGTTCATGGACAAAAGTGTTTTTATTTATATTGTACATAAAGTGTCATTTTTATCATTGTTCATGTTGAACAAATAGAGTTTTCATGTTGCCGAAATAAATGACCAGGAAATATTGTCAGGTTCTTGTTGAACCGAGAAAGTTTTATTTTTACCGTTGTTGTTCATGTTGAACAAATAGAGTTTTCATGTTGCAAATAAATGACCATGAAAATATGTTTTTGTTGTTCTTAGATAGATCTATGTTGTTCTTAGATAGTTCTAGATAGATCTATGGGAAAATTATTACTACTACTTATTCACTGGACACATATAGCTTACAGTTAGTTGTAGTCCAACTGTTGTCAACCGCAGCAGCATGCATCAATTTAAAACACCCTTCAGATCGTTTCTGTGTGGATCGTCAATGTCGGGAAAAACAACACTTTTAGCTAAAATAATTCAAAATTGTCAGAAAATGTTTTTGGAAAAGCCGAAAAAAATCTACTATTGCAATAGTATTTGGCAGGAGTCCTATGATCAAATAAAAGCTATTGCCACAACCATACCAATACAATTCATACGGGGACTTGATGTTTTCAATAGTATTGAATCGAACTCGTGGCTGATTATTGATGATTTGGCTGAATCCATTGAACAGTTCTCACAGGAAATGCTACAACTGTTCACCGTTCGCTCCCACCATGAACACATTTCCATAACCCTAGTTCTACACAATCTGTTGCATCAGAGCAAATGTATGCGAACCCTTGCTTTGAATTGCACCATCTATATTATCTATCGAGTTGTTCGTGATTCTAGCTCGCTAATAACTCTCAATAAACAGATATACCCTGGCGCCCCTAAATTTTTGGTGTCAGCGTACACTCAGGCGACTAATAAACCCTACGGTTACATTTTGCTGGATCTTAATCAGAACACGCCCGAGGATCTACGTGTAGTCACCGACATTTTCGACAATGAAATTACAGTATATCTTCCGGTGAACAGTAGAAAAGGCTATTAGTTGCCATTATTACACTGAAGAAACTACACGAACACCGGCATTTATTTTCCGTTTTAAGCACTTCAAAACCTCCACTCAGGAAGGCCATACTCAAACATGGTGTTGACAATGATTTCATTAATCTAATATCTGAACTTTGTTTAAATTTAACTGAGGGTAATGTTCAACTGCCAGAAGGTGTTAGACAACAGACAAAGCAACATCGTTCCACTGTACGTGCCTTGGCTTGTAAAAACAAGGGAAAAATTTTTAAAAGAAAACGTCTCCTTCAAGCAGGCAGTAGCTTTTTCACACTTTTACTGCCAATAATTGCAGGACTTGTAAACAGTTTTCTCTAGAGAATGGCCAAACCCTATAAATTGACACAATTTGAACTTGTCCTCTCGCCCGTCGAACATTTTGAAGACAATCTAAGCAAATTCATTAATGATGAGAATATTACCGATGACAAAAAACTGCTTTTACTTCAAGATGCATTGCGACGTGTGGCCAAACATAAACCTTATCGTGAGAGACCCGCCGCCGCTGTCACCGATCCTTCTAAACAGGAAACATCTCAAGATTCTGCAGCAGTGCAATCAAAGGAGAAGGAATTGAATTCAATTGTATCAAAAATTGGAAACCTTTTGTCACTGACCTATCGAGATCAGAGTAAAAGAGTATTATCTTATCTCATGTTGGAACCTGGTGAACATCAAGTTCAAGTCGACAGCACAGGGAAACGAATTATAATTCAGGGAAAAAGTTATAATCTAGTTGATTTAATTTGTGATATGGTGACGAATCGTAAAGGACTTTTATCATTTGACAATAATCTATACACCATTCTAAGTGTATCAAACTTTCCCAAAAGTCTTATTGGCAATAAGCAAATTCTTAAGAAACTAAGAGAATATAGTCCTCCAACGACACCAGCGCCAACACCATTTAAAAAAGAAGAAGATTCAATATTTGAAAATACTAGCAGCAGCAGCAGCAGCAATGATTTTATAACACCTGTGGCTGCTAGTCAAAAGCGAAGACGAATTGATTCACCCTCCAGTGTGCAAAAGGGGAATGGACATTACACTACGTGTTTGCGTTCAAAATGGTTGAAGTTCTGAAAATATTGGTGAAAAGGGAAGTTTGAGTTCTCCCAAAACGCTTTCTATAGTTGTCTCTGGCAGCATATTAAAAAAAGCAAAAGAGTATCTAGAGAATGAACCGAGTTACATGCTGCACCGAAATCACAGGCTTCGTGGCAAACAATATCGACAAACTAAAGCCTTTTTCCCTCTGCATATAATGCAAACGGATCTCCTAACTCTAGATGCAATTCAACGGCGTCACAATGCGCTCTACAAATATATTCTGGTGGCAATCAGTATCTTTAGTCGCTATACCTATGCCATTCCATTACGGTCAAAGAGAGGTGTTGAAGTTGCTCGGGCCATTGAAAGTATTCTTGAACAGGATTACTATAGAAAAATTCAATCGGATCGTGGTAGTGAATTTGTTAATCCCCATCTGCAAAAGGTTCTATTAAAATATAATACAACACTTTATCATAGTAACAGTCCGATAAGGGCTGCATTGGCTGAACGATTAATAAGAACGATTCGTCTATTAATTTCAAGATATTGTACACTGAAAAATACATCTGCTTTTATTCATGATTTAGATAAAATCATGCGGATATACAACCATCGACCACATCGATCTTTGTCCAACTCAAGCCCCCGGGAAGTTCATTACAGTGAAAAAACATTTGATGCTTTTCTAAAGCAATACTCCAATGGCAATGAGAAGAAAAAGAAGAAATTCAATGTTGGTGATACTGTTCGAATTAATAGAACCACAAATATTTTTGAAAAGAGGAATTATTTATGGAGCACCGAACTTTTTAAAGTGTCCAAAATCCTGGACACTGAACCCACGACATATCGACTGCGAGACACCAAAGATGATGAGATTCTCGGCGGTTTTTATGAATATGAACTGCAAAAAGTTAGAAACACTAGTGAAATTTATCAAATTGAAAAGATATTTAAGAGTCGTACTCGTAGGGGCAAGAAACAGTTGCTTGTTCGCTGGCTAGGATATAACTCAGATTTTGATTCTTGAGTCAGTGCTGAAGATATTAACAATGCCCAATGATTTCTATGTGACTTTCATGTCCAATGTTTCTGATCCTCTCTACAATGATCTGAATAGAACAAGTGATTTTTGGACGAAACTCTGCCCCACCATCAAATTTAACGGAAAGTATGAAGTGGCTCTTGTCGACTGTATTCTCAAAAATACCTATGACATCCTGAGAAAGGATCGTGAATATGAAATAAAAATTAGACCCCATGATTGGCCACTCATTAGCGATCAACATGATGATTAGCCACTCGTTAGCGATCGAGAAAAAATTCAAAAGATCAATTCATTTGAATATCCATATGTTGTATTACCATACGAGGAGCTCGCCTGTATGAATGATTTATGTCGTACTATCAATAAAAGAATTTCCGCTCGTAAAAAAGGAGCTTTTCATTTCAACTATTCAAAGGAGGAGGGCAAGATCTACATTAGTTCACCTATTGCCAATGATAAGATTATTCTCAATGATAACCTAAAGGATGTTCTTGGCTTTAAGCTCAATATAATCAACGGTAAAAGTGCCGGAAACACTAATTTCATTTTTGCTGACTACCCGCCTGCCTTCTCCACGGACACTTGTATATTTCTCTATGCCTCATTTGTGGAAACATCTCGGGTCGGTAATTCAAATGTTCCCCTCCTACGAGTTCTTGAACGAAAAACCAATCGAGAACATATTCACCACTACAATATAAAGCATCTTCAGTATATTCCCGTAAACACTTCCTATTTGGAACTCTGTCAGTTAACATTAAGAACTAAATTAGGTGACCCTCTAGCAATTTCAAAAGGTTTGGCTGAGATAACATGCCATTTTCGGCCCATCGTTCAACAATATGTCTAATAAAAAGTGGTATTGGCAATGGAATGGACTATTACAAAGGGCGTACTACAACGTCTGGATATGGTCTTGGCAGCTGGTTTGCTAAGCTGTTTCGGTCTTCACTACTACTGGCTAGAAAATATCTTGTACCAGCTGCGACAGATTTTGCATCCTCCACACTATACAATTGGGGCTCTGGCAAGGATTTTAAAAAAAAGTGCTATGGAAAATCTTAGGTCCACTGCGCGAACCCTTGGCGAGAGATTAAAACAAAATGGTAAAGGTTTAAAAAGGTCAAGAAACAATGCATCGCTCATCAGTCTCTACTCAGGTCGGAAACGAAAGACATGACCACTCTTGTCAAAAGAAAAGAAGGAAAAAGCCGACACGTACTGTAAACAGAAGCCCAAGGAAGAGAATTGTTAGATCGAAACTATATTTCTATTCCTAAGATGTCCTACCTGCCGCATAAGGATTCTCAACCTTCCATCACCGCCTCATTGAATCTATTCAATGCTGAAAATGTTGATGCGAGTGTCAAGCATGGATACTATGAACAATTTTATCCTCAACAACCCCTCTCCGATAATATTCACTTTCAAATTTATTCCAATGAAGACTACTTTATGGACATGTCTTCAACATTTATAGATTTGCAAATGAAAGTCCGGATATCCGATAATACAATGCCAATTCGGGCCGATGGGATATCCTATGAAAATTGTATACTACACAATTTATTTCGTCAAATCAGTGTCTACATCAATGGCACGCTGGTGAGCACAAGCAATAATCTCTCAAACTATGCAAGTTACATACAATTCATACTGATGACACCCAAGTCATACAAGGAATTGAGAGGCACCTCCAATGGATATGAATATATTACTAATACTGATAGTACAGATGCACTTAAAAATGCTACAACTAGTGAGTTACATCTAGTTGGAAAAATATATCATGAAATATTCAATATACCCCAATGGCTACCGTCCAATGTTAAAGTGGATATAAAATTGACGCTTGCACCATCCAATTTCATATTGAGAAAAGAACTTAATGCCAATCCTGATGTAAGTCTCTCCGTCACCTCGGCAATGCTTCATGTACGCAAACAACAGGTTATGAGTTCTGTTTCTTTGGCAGTGGAAAAACTGAGAGCCAATGGAAATAATATTAAACTACTTGTTCCTCATACAATCACCAATCAACGTCATATTGCCATGGGGTCACGCACCTTCACCGATTCATCCTTTATCAATGGCGAAATCCCCTCGAAACTTGCATTGGCATTTGTAAAAAGCGCTAGTGCAATAGGATCGTGGACTGGATGCCCACATAAATTCGAGATGTTTGGACTTTCATCTCTTGTGTGCAAAGTAAACGGTATCCCACTCTACAATTTATCTTTTGATAAATCCTATAGAACATTGAATGAGTTGACCATGCAAACCCTAGATCATGATTCGCAACTATTTGAAAATGGTATAACCGAAGATATGTTTGCTAAAACACATGGTATCATTGTACTGGATTTGTCTGGCACACAGGATATGAGTATAGTACGTACGGGGAGTGTGCGTTTAGAGTGTACATTTGCCGACCCATTGGCTGAGAGTATTGCACTAATCTCACTAAATCAATATGAAACCTATTGGGAAATCACTCCCGAAGGCAGTGTTCTACTAGACTTGGCACCATGAACACCAGTCAAATAATCAATGTATTTAATAAGGACCCCTACATGTCCCAGTACAAATCCTATTGTCTGCCCTCGGACTTTCTTGAAAAAATTCAAAGTGTCAACAATACCTTGATTATTGTTAATAGCAGTCCGTCGACTGTGCTGACGGGTCATTGGCTGTGCATCTTTCAAACAATGAAAACGATTGAATTTTTTGATCCTCTTGGTCTACCCTTTACATTCTACAAACCCCACATCAGCAACTATATTGAGAGCAGTGGGAAAACTATTATTCAAAATCGGAAGAGGGTGCAGGATCTAACGACTAAAAGCTGTGGTTTCCATGCACTACTATATTTTGTGTTCCGATGTCGCGGCTATACTTACAAGCAGTTTCTCCACATTTATGGTGACAATCCACGTCTGAACGACTTTCTAGTGGAAAATATCCTCTCAGACCTATACAGTATTGATTTCATTGCCCTAAGAGTAAAGTGCTTAAAAATGTTTGTGAATTTGTTTATTAATAAAATGCATATATATACAACAATGTCTTTAAATCTTCACTTTACATTTCTTCATCGGTGTATAGGCAACTGTCGTGAACCACTAATGCTGGTAAATCATTTGGATTCACTGTATATTGATCTTGATTGACTGCAAAGTCAGGGTCACATTTTCTACAGTACAATGTAACTTCACTCTTGTCATATCTCTTTGTATAGTCAATGATACTATTTGCATTCATATTATGAAATTCACGAGTTTCAATCTGTCTATTTCAAACAATATCGCATACAGGGTTTTCAAAAGGTGAATCACATTAAGTAACTGCGAAATAAAAATTTCTTGGTTTATAGTCATAATAGGTAGTGACGTCACAACGATGAAGTAGAAACCAAATTGTCTTGTTACCCCAACAGTTGAATCGTAGACCAGATTCCTCTTCCCAGAATAATTTAAATCCACGACGATACCAATCTCATAGAAATAAACTAAAATCACGTTTGGGATTCTTTCCAATCATAACGGGGTAAGTATTCTCCCACTCATCACATTTATCATAGTGACAATTGGAGCACAGGTGTCCTCTAGGGTGAGAGTCACACACCTCTTCAAGACATAAATTACATCCTTTAATTTGTACTGCATAGCTTCTATGTAATTTATAAGGATTACATAATTTACACTTTTCACTATAGTCACCAATAATTGTACAATTCTCACATTGAGTCCAACTGCCAAGAGTGTACATGCACAATGGACATGTATAGAACATTTTTGGTTTCCGATGTCAACTCTCTCACAGCTAAAACGAAACTGATCCTCGTTCGATAAATTCAGTGAGGGGAATGGGGAGAGGAGTAGCTCTGTGACGTTACCTCTTTCGAAGGAGGAGCCATCTACACTGAATTCATTGGCAATGTTTTCAAAAGTATATCCACGATATTATTCTGCTTTGTTCCAATTAATATATCAATAAATTGAGTATAAGCACTTGAGTCACATTTTAAAAGTTTCATACAATAGTCCAATGGGGGAGAATCAGTCCTCATTATATAGTCAAGTGTTTCCCGAGAGAATATCCTGCGTTGAAGAGATAACTCGAGAAAATCATCATCCAAAATCAAATGTTTTTCCATAAACACAAGATTTGATCTAATTCTCTCTTTCTCAAATTTATTCATTTTTCAATCCTTTCACTCTGACTGCTGACTCTAGATTGACCCTGATTCGTTAGCCCTAACCTAACCCAACCAGAAAGGGAACATTTTCGATTTCGAAACAATTTTATTGAATAATCGCTGATTGGTCTAGAAGGAAAAACGTGATCTAACTGTTTCCTATTCCTCGATCTTAACATTCGCCCCGAGCATGCACTTGGCCAAAACAACAACAACAAATAAATCGACCTTGGAGAAAGAGGTCATTGACTCTGTCCCCGCTAGACTCAATAATCCAGAAAACATCCATCAGTGATAAAAATCCTGTTTTTGCATTCTCACTGACAAAAACCATAAAAACAGACATAAATTGATGTTTACATCCATGAAAAGCAACAAATAAATTGACCGACACTCATAACCATCCAAGAAACATCCATAAAAGTGAGAAAATTCCTGTTTTTCCATTCTCACTGACAAAAAACATAAAACAGACATAAATTATGTAAAAAAAAGTTGTAGGTGGCAGCAGTGGTGAGGGATGGGAATTATAGGGTCCTCTCTACTGAAGGGGTGTGTCATCTTCCATCCAATACAGTACTTTCATCAATATGAGGGTTACTTGATATTGAGGAGGTAATGAGAGGCTTCTATGTGTCACAACAGACATATAACGAGACGCTTCTATCTGTCTAGTAACATCGTAGGGTTTAGTAATTTTATAAGAAGGTTTCAGTCATGTACAAATTCTCAATGTTATTTATTTTAAACGATTGAACATTATTTAGTCGTTTACTTCAGCTAATGTTATTTTTAAAATTATGAAAACGTAGCTTTCCATTATAATAAAGAATGAGTTTAAAGCATAAATAACAGGCGATAGTATCATTTGTGATTTACTGAATTTCCAATAATTTCAAAAGGAATAGACTTAAAACAATGCAGTCGTTAATAACAACTTATTAAATTACTTAATAATGTAGCCAATCTGATTTTTGTAGGTTATGAGATCACTATTCTTAATTTTAATAGAACATAATGATTTTGGACTTGTATACTTCAATATTACCCTTAGGTTTGTAAATAACAAATGCATAAATCCTTAAATACCAACTTAGATAATAATCAAGATGCTAGGCGCGTTCCCCCGGAAAATTCCTCCTTGTGCGAAATTGAGAAGCCAAAAAGAAAGTATGACAAATGAATATAATGAAGAAAAGAAGAAATTTTTGAGTATTCAAACAATATTAAATATAGCCAGAATGTGCGGTGTAAAATATCCTATAGAATTAATTTTTACAGGTTATTTTATTTTAATTTCTTTTTAGTATTTCTGAGGGCTGATTTATCATAGCAGAGTAAGATAAAGTCAACACTGGAGCTGAGGGGTTGATATTAACCCCGAAGTCAAATGTACTAGACAACTTGAAGTTTTTGAACAAAACAGATATATCAAATTTGGTTCGATTCCAAACAGTTCGTGGTAACGAACTGAAAGTTAGGAGCGACTTAGCTCAATAGTAACCGAAACACTGAAAAAGGATTTTAGCTAATAATTGATATATCAAAATAATTGGCTTTTTATGCTGATTCTTTTTTTTGGCGAATTTTTATCCTGAAACCTAAATGCCAGAAGTTGGAATATCCATAATTACACTTTCTAGGCTTATAAGTGGAGTAGAGCTATGATAGTAAAGTTACAATTTTCCTTAATGCAGTAATTTAATTTAATTCAGATGCATATTTTATAAATTACCACTTTATAAGGTAACATCGAGTTTTAAGAGTTTGAAAGTGTTTGTGTCCAAAATTATTGGACAAGGATTCACAGAATAAAGAGTCAAATGGAGTACCTTAGAGAACACAAACGAAACTATTGGATCGAGATCTGCGATGACGAACTGTCCGCACTTAATAAACGGAAGTTTGCCTAGAAAAAAGATAAAAAATAAGTTTGTAGTCCCTAGTAATATTGAAGAGCATAAGAAACTTTAGAGCATAAGTAAACTTTTTTTTAGAAGAGCAACTTTTTTTAAAGCATAGGTAAACGCACCAAAACTTTTGAAGGGATGAGATAAAGAGCCAAGAAGGACCTTGTTTTCTACTAGGGACTTGCAAGAAACATATTTAAAGGAGAAAGCAGTTGGTCCGATCCACTATAGCAAAAGAAAAAGGTAGCTTTTATCTATGGTAACCTCCTTAGTTATCATCATTTAATTGGTTACTTTATCATTGAAATGAATAGTTCCAATAATTAGTCGCTGCTCGATTTCAATTCACTTTATAATGTGCATGTGTGTATTTCGTTATACTTCAATTAACCAGTGATGTTCCCGCGGCTCTTCAAACAAGGCCATCTCTTGCCCTGACCATTCTACGTATTACCTTTGTTATTATTATGATAGTATTCCGATTCCATTCAGTCCACCAGTCAGATCAGACTTCAACCCACAGCTTGCCAGTCGCCTGGAATTGGTTAGTTGACTTTACCTGAGTTTGCTAGAAAGTGGCATTCGTTTGGTGCCTTTAAAAGCTTGATCCAACTCTATGCTTATTACGCTATGTATGGATGTGCACTTTACTTTCTCTTTTAAAACGTCTTTCTAAAGCTTGGAATAAAGCTAGGAACCTCATTCAAGAAACCAATCGTCTAGGAGTTATCTCTTTACTCGATCTTCCCTGTGAATGTTTCACTTTCTAAGGTGACCTCCCCAAGCCCCTCCATGTTGCGCCGTCTTTTACCTCTGATTAAAATAATTATCAGATTCACAATGCAAAAAAATCATATTCAAATTCCTTTTACTCCTTCTGCAAGACCACATTTCAATTCTGTAGTGGCGCGTCATATAGTACGGCAGCCCTGATGCAAGAGAAGGAGACGCCCTGAGGTGCAGCTGTCCTAAGGAAGAAATGGGAAGTTCGTTTATTTATGGGGACAGCAGGCTATTAATAGTAGTTGGAAAAAACTTCATGAAGGGAACAAAGTCTATTCAGGTTAACCGAAAAGGATTCTTGCAACCTATATTCGGCAATTGGCAGAACCTAGAGGATTTGAAACCTTGAAGGACGCCCTCTGCAGCAATAAATTCTTCTAAACTCTGAATTCCCGACACTATCTGTCTTTTAAACTGATAGTTCAGACCACAGGGTAAGTGCAGTATTGTCCCAAACCTTTGATGATGGGGAACACCTAACCATTTATATTTCTCGCAAGTGGTCGTTAGCAGAGCAAAATTAAAGAAAAATTTAAAAAGAATCTTTATCAGTGTCAGTGGACTACTTTTGACTGATTTAGTCGACTTTCCTTCGCTTATTGGTATCTGGTTCTTACGATATGCGTATCCGCGCGCTGTACAGTGAATAATGAATAATGGACTTGTATTTTTGCCGGTTTTAAATTTTTGCAATTAAACCGTGTTAATAGAGTGAATGAAAACGAAGTACTAAAGTTTAGAAAGGAGTTTTTTTCTGGACTTGCCGAGCGTAATCGAAGCTAAAAAAAACTCCTCTATGATAGGGCCGCACCTGGGACTGAGCTTCCGAGAAGACAGGGGCCGAAGGCCTTGGAAGGCCATCTGAAGGATATGTTAAGCATATTCGTGAAATGTCACGATGAAGACATAGACCTACCGATGTTTGCAATTCATTCTCAAAATGACGTACCAGTCATCCCTGCTTTGGTTTATTCAAGTTTGAACGCAAAGTTGAATAGAATGGAACACTTCCTAAAGACTGTTTCAAGTAAATTCGATTCGTATGATAAACACTTTCCACCATTGCCTGCCCGTGCGACACCGGCGACTGAATTTCACGCCACTGTTGTTGTCTCTAAAGTGATGCAAACACTAAATGATCTGATAAAACGCAAAGAAGTACTCGATAAAATAGGCTGCAATGATGCAGTTACCAAGCTGAGTTCGTGAGGTGACAAATGGCTGATTAATGTTGAAAAATCTACTTCTGAAGAATTCAAAGACTCGATTTCAGTGATTTTAGCAGAATCTTCATCCAAGGTGATCACTAAGCGGTTTTTCAAGAGAGTCAGTTGAATATCGAAGGACTTAGACCTCTCATTCTTTCAAGGATATCCAGGTGTGGTGGAAGCTATGCGTCTCGGTGACACTGGCGCGGTTAAGCTTGAGTTTTGTGACTCCATGTCAAAAGCCAAAGTTATGCAAAATGGTGTTAAACTTGGGCATGAATACTTATCTGTGAAAGAATATCTGTCGGCACTTCGATGCTGTCTCAAATGCCGTTCGCCAGACCATAGAGTTGCTGATTGTACAAGTTTGGTTGCGAATTGTGCACGCTGCGCGGGCCCTCATATTTCCACAAAGGATTCTCCCTGCCAGCTTGATGCAAAATGTGTCAATTGTGGTGAAAATCATGCCTCCTTGAGTCTTAGACGCAAAGTGCCGAGACATATCATTGCCAAGAAGAAATGATTCTGCCAATTTTGATTGTTTGATTTAATTAATTTAAAAAACTTTTTACACAAAATAAGTTTTTCAAAGGAAATTGAAGAACTCCATTAAACAAAAAATGAGCAAAAATAAAATCAAATCATCTACGAAAACTGAAACTACCGCAAATCAGCAATGATAAATAAATGAAACCCAAAACCAACAGAAATTACAATAAATAACCGAGTCAAACTCATAACGAGCAGAAATTAACATAAGTTGGGCTCAAAACCCCTATGCATTCCCAAGGCCAGAACATAATTTGCACTTTCCTGAAAAAAATATAAATGTTCTTACTTTTATAACTTTAATAAATCAAATAATATTAACGTTTTGGTTAATAAATATCAGTATATGCATATTAAACTGACAATGCATATTCATTTGTATTTTTTTCAGTAAAGTGCAAATTATGTTCTGGACTTGGGAAGGCATGGGGTTTTTGAGCCCAACTTATGTTAGTTTCTGCTTGTTTTGAGTTTAACACCCCAAAACCCTTGAGGGTTATGGGGGAGTTTCCTCCTCAAAAACATATTTTCTATCTGGAAATCAACTACGCTGAACAAAATGGCTATCTCAAAATTTTGATTGGATGTGTTTGGGGGAATGATGGGCGTGGGGGGAAGGCTAGTTGCCCTCCAATCACTTTCTACTATTAAAAAGAGCACTAGCCACTCCAATTTCCAATTGAATGAGCCCTTTTCGAATTTTCAATGACAACTCATTCGATACGTGTCCGGGTGCCCGGGTATGAAAAAAAAAATTGTGCCAACATCGTTCTTTACTAAGGCAGTGCTATTGCCCTGCCTTTGATATAAATGGTACTCGCTTAAAGGAGCATATGATTGATAAATTGTGTGACCTGTTTGATAAAGTATGCCTTGAAAAACACCTCCTGACTTCTACCAGTGTTAACGTGTTAAAAAGAAGTCGTAATCATTCCGTTTTTTATAACTAATGCTTGTGTCACTTTTGGTAGCCCTTCTAGAGGCCTTGCGAGTTTCTTCTCTCCAGTATGTTTTCATAGCGATACTTCTTTCCTTGCGGTTCGGTTTGGTAATACTGTGCTGATAAATGTGTATCTCCCGTGTAACAAAAAAACTATTTCCGCTTTAAACGCGTATATGAAGGCCTCGGCAAATCTTAAGGCTATTCTTGCGTCTGTTGTATCGAGTGGTTATGATTTCATAGTGGTTGGTGACTTCAACACAGATATTACTAGTCAGTCAGTTCGATCTGATATAGTCCTTGGTGCTTTCTTTGCTTATAAAATAGTCGAGAAAAGTGTTGATTATTCATATATTCACCAATTTGGAAGTTTGTCAAACACTGACCGTGAAGTTTCCTCTCCAAATATTAATGTATCGGCTGTTCTTGTTCATGAAGACGATCACGATATTGACCACCTTCCGATTTCGTTCTTTACTTCACTAGTCGCTCTCCATTCTACTAGACCGTTTACACAAAGTTCTAAGTGATTTTACAGGAAGAACTAGAGAAGAGCTAATTATGCACTTTATATTACTACGTTGTCCACATTATTGGGATCTATAAAAGTTCCTTACCATTTGCTTCAAGTTACTAACCATTTTTCAAATTATAAGCAGTCTTTTAGTGAATATTATGATAAAATAATTTGGTGCTTAAAACAAGCAGAGGCGATTGCTGTTCCTCTAGAACAGCAAGCGGACATAGTTTCTCAAGAACTACCAAGCGTACATATAAAAAACGTTTACGACACTCTAGGGCATCTGGTTTTAATTTTCTTGCGTCGGAAAAGGAGTGGTCTCATGTTTTGAATTCGGATAAGCTTAGTAGTGAGTTTTCTGAAAGTCCTATAGCAGTTCATACTTGGGTGTCGTATTATAATGATATTTTTGGCAAGGTGAACCGGGAAGTTGAAAAGCTTTTTAGTAATTTTCTCGAGTCTTCAGTAACTTCTTTAGTAACTCTACTGTTGATATTGGTCAAGCTATTAAGAACATGCAACCTAGCTCTGTTGATCAAGACGGAATTTCTTCTAATCATCTGAAAGTAGTTTGCCCAACTTTGATAGCTCACCTTCAGCTACTGTTTCAAATGTGTTTATCTACTTCTATGGTTCCCGACAGTTTTTTTTCCGTGGCACAGTTACCTTGGTTTTGAAGCGTGGAAAAACTTCGTCAGGGTGTAGTTCATATCAACCAATTACTGTTTCGTGTAATCTTGGCAAAATTTTTGAATATATTCTTCTCCCTTTCAATTCAGAAAATGTTAATTTTGGTGAAAAACAATTTGGCTTTCAAAAAAAGCTGGGATGAAAGCTCACCCATCGTGTTCTAGCTTCCCTCCTGTTGCAATCTTCTAATAATAAATCTTCACTTCATATCTGTGCTCTTGATCTTTCGAAAGCTTTTGATAGTATTGTCCACTCACATGCACTCTATTCACTTTTTTCTAATAATATTAACCTTTCTATTGTTGTTCTGTTACGGTACTGGTATTCTACTCTTTTATTCTGGTAAAATGTAATGGAGTAGTTTCTGATTCAAAGGTATTTCTTCGGCATGGGGTCCGTGCTCTTATCCTTTCATCTTTGCCTTCGACTTTCATTTCTGATAGAATTGTTGTCTCGTATCTCGCTTATGCGGACGATGTTCTCTTTCGACTGACGATGTCAGTCGTTCTAGGGCTGGGCTCTCACATTCTGTCAGCTGGATCTCCAACCAGTTCAGGCAGATTAGGCTTATGCTGAACGTTGATAAGTGTGAATATATTTCGTTTAAATCGAGTGCGAATCTCCCTCTTAACTGTGTTTTTCCTCTGTTCACTGTGTCTCTTCTTTTGGTGGCTTGGTCTTCACATTACTAATAGTCGCAAAACACTTCGGGCTCTGACAGTTTCTAATGCTATGAAAAAATTCAGATTGGATATTCAAAAATTGTTGCAAATAGAGGGAATTACAATAGAAAAGCGCTTGGAAAATTATATTCTTCATTTTGTGATCATTCTATTCCCCTTTTTATCAGGTTTTCTACTACTTCTGAAGCCTAAAGATCTCATCTCTGCGAACTTCTTATTTTAAATTTTCTTGGTACCTTCTGTGCCTCCCTTCGTGGTTCCGGAGCCGGCATCTAATATAGCGATTCGGCCTCCCTGATTTAGGGAGAAAGTGACTGTGCTTGCGGGAAAGCTGTCGGATTCTGAAGGTCTTAATGCACACCAGAATTTACGTCATTTTTTGTAAATGATTGTTAAGTATGCAATGTTGCTTTTTTGTTTTTTGTTCTTGATGTACTCCACTTCTTTTTGTTCAATTGGGTAATAAATGAATTATTATTAGTATTAATTAAAAAAAAAACTTTTTTCACAAAATAAATTTTTCAAAGAAAAGTAAAGAACTCCATTAAACAAAAAATGAGCGAAAATAAAACCAAATAATCTACCAAGCGTGAAACTACCACAAATCAGCATCGATAAATAAATGAAACCCAAAACGAACAGAAATTGCAATAAATAACCGAGTCAAACTCAAAACAATCAGAAATTAACATAAGTTGGGCTCAAACCCAACTTATGTTACAACTTTCAACATCAAACACAGATGTTGAAAGGGGGAGGGTGTAATGGCCTTTTTTGGAAAAGAAGAAGACATTGAAAATGCATAAATTGGTAAATGAGAATTAATACCATCTAAATCTTGACAAAATAAAGCTCATGGTAGCAATCCCCCCCC
>JAQQPU010000473.1:0-27397 GCA_029168905.1 Artemia sp. Kazakhstan ARC1039 | reverse complement strand
CAAAAGTCCTGGATATGGCTCTGAGGGCTATATACCAAGTTTTACCTCCAGCATCCCCTTATCTCTTCCTTAGAAAAAATTCTGTATTTATCTGAAGATTCTTTCAAAACAACTGCTTAAACACAAGGACCATCAAATTAGAATAAGAATTTCTTAAAGACACTGCAGTCAGTAAGAACTCATATGGTAGCAATTGGTTGAAAAGTAGGGTAAATCATAGAAAAGGGCAATGCTGGAACTTTCGATTTCCAATTGACTGTACCCTCTCCAAAGTTTATTTGACCGCCCCTTCCACATGAAGTGCATTTGGGAAAAATAAATGAACAAATACTAATACTTCAAACCCTTGTAAGTCATTACTATAGGCAAAGCTATACAATTGCTTCTGACTTAAACAGGCAATGCTATACAATTGCTTCTGACTTAAACACAAGATTTCTCTGGGATGTAAAATTTAAAAAAACAAATGAGTATACTGATTCTGCTTGGCCCTCCAAATTGTTAAAACTCCAGATCATTCAGTTTTTTCTTTTGATGAAGAAACTATAATATACGAAGCAAATGGCTTCCCAAATTCTTTTAGGAAGGCCATTGAAATTAAAAAATCCACAAATAGAGACCTAGTTTTAAATAAAGATACCGGAGATATTCTTATAAATCCAATTTACAATAACTTAAAATTAAAGAATTCAAATAACATTTTTTCTTCAGTTTAAATCAAGATCCTCTGAACACACTTTTAATGAAAATTAGGTCAGCAGCCAAGCTAAGTCAGCCACTAAGCAGAGAATTTTTGCCAAATCTAATTGGTGAATAGTCTTTCATTTATTGTGGTTTGGTTTGTTTGAATCTGTCTTTCTTCTGCTCTGTTAAGAGTTAATTCAAAAGGTTTGTTTCCTTCTTTTTTTTTACCACTGAAGATGGTTGGGCAGAAGTGCCTGACAAAACATCTGCTCGTCATTTTTGCTTCTTTTCTGTCCACTGCCTGACATTACCTTCATTTTTCTTGGCTATTTAATTTTATTACTTTTTTGTCATATGCAAGGCTGTATCCAGGGGGAGTGGTTAGAGGGTTTAACCCCCCCCCCCCACAAATTGTGCGGGGGAGTGGAAAAAAAAAAAAGAGGGGGTAATAAATTTGTTTTGTGTTTTTTGTGCACCCCCCCCCCCAAAAAAAAAAAAATCCTGGACATGGCCCTGGTCATAAGTCAATCCTGCTTGCAGCCCTTTCTGTCTTTAACAGCTCATAGAACTAACACAATTTTATATGAGCTAATATTTCGCTATTTTAAAATTATAATTACTTGCACTATAATAGACTTTATTGTTCTGATAACAAGAAACTGATGTCAGACAGACAACCTTTTAAACCAGGTGATACAGCTATACACAAAACAAAATCCAAACCTGTTGCTACCACTTTCTTTGCACTTTTGTGGTGTAAAAATTGCAAGCGCTTGTAAAATATGTCAATAAAATATGGAAGATAACGGTAAAATAGGTGCGTTACATAAAATAGGTAAAATACCAATTTACAGGGGCCCGTAAAATTACGGTAAAATACCCAATTTTACCTTGAACAATTTGACCAGTTAAACACTAAATGTAAGTTTAAGCATTTTTAAGCAATCTTGATAAGGTTCATATGTATTTTGGTAGCCATTCATTGGACAGCCTCAAGCACATTACAATCACTATTAAAGCATTATAATGCAGCAACTATATCAAACACTTCATGGCAATGAACTGTAAGTAAGGAGCAATGCAGCGCAATAGTAACAAAAACTCCGAGAAGCGCAGTCTTGATAACGATAGATACAGCAAAAGAATCGAATTTTGATGCTTATTAAAAATATGCAAAATTCATCACATTTAATGTTACCCATCAAAATTTACAAGCCTGAGAAAATTTGCCCAATGTTTGAAAAAGAGGGGAGGGATACACCCCTCAGAAATCAAGTGGTCGTAATGAAAATAATACCATCAGATTCAGCATACCAGAGACCTCTACTGTAGAGGTTTCAAGCTCCTATGTACAGAAATGTAGAATTTTGCAGAATTTTTTTTTTTTTTTGCTGGAAGAAAGATCATGGATGTGCAACTTTAATTTTTCAGTGGCGATTGCATCAAACCAGTGATCGTAGAAAATTGGGAGAGGGCTCATTTTATTGGAAATCAAAAGTTCTAGCGCCCTTTTCAAGTGACCAAAAATATTGGAGGGCAGCTAGCCCTCCTCCCAAACTCATTTTTTCCCAAAGTTGCCCAATCAAAATTTCTAGGTAGCTATTTTTTTCAGCACACTTGAAAAATCTAATAACTATGTCTTTGAGCATGCTTGCCCTACCCTCCCCCCCCCCCACAGTGTCTGGGGGAAGGGCTGCAAGCTATGAACTTTGCCCATTGTTCACATATAGTATTGCTTATTGGGAAGTATACATACACTTTTTAGGGGGGATTTTTCTGGTGGAGAATAAGGGGTGGAAGGATCTTTCCATGGAAGATTTTTTTTGTGGGGGAAGGAAATTTTCCATGGAGGGGGAGCCGAATTCTTCAGCATTATTTAAAAACGACCAAAAATCAACTGAAAGAAAATTTTTTCAACTGAAAGTAAGGAGCAACATTAAAACTTAAAACACACAGAAATTATTACATATATGAGGGGGGTCACCCTCTCCTCAATACCTCACTTTTTAAGTTAAGTTTTTACTATCAGAGGCAACGCTGTAGCGTTGCCTATAGTAAAGGCCAATGTTTTATTATTTTTTTCCCGAGAGGGACTTCATATGGAAGGGGTCGTCGTAAAAACTTCAAAGGGGGCTCATTCGATTGGAAATAGAGAGTTCTAGTGCCCTTTTTAATTTTCGAAAATAATTGGAGGGCAACTAGCCCCCCCCCCACACACCCATCATTCCCCTAAACACATCCAATCAAAATTTTGATATAGCCATTTTGTTCAGCGTAGTTGATTTCCAAAGAGAAAATATATTTTCGAGAAGAACACTCCCCCACAACTCTCAGGGCAAGGGTTTTAAGTTATGCCCTGGGGGCATATAAGGTTTTCATAGAAGGTGTTTTCACCAAAACTTCAAAACAGGCTCCTTCGATTAAAAATTCAAAGATCTAGTGCCCTATTTAATAGTCGAAAGTGATTGGAGGGCAGCTAGCCCCCCCCCCACGCCCATCATTTCCCCAAATACATCCAGTCAAAATTTTGAGATAGCAATTTTGTCCAGCATAGTTGATTTCCAGATAGAAAATATGTTTTTGAGGAGAACACTCCCCCACAACCATTAGGGCAAGTATTTTAACGTCTTCCACAACTCAAACGGTCCAACATTCTACAGCCCAACGAGTCTGTCTAATCTCCTAAATCGGGAACAGAGGAGATAAGTGAAGTTCCGCCCTGTATTGGATGAGTCTCCAACCTCCCCCTCCCCCTCTCCTACTGTCTACACTAAAGTTTTCTTCTTTATGCCAAGAACAAATCTTGAACTGATGGATCTTCAACAGTTAATATCAATATATATCTAATATTCAATTTGATTTTGTTTATACCTTCCAAGACTGTTAAAGACTCATATAGTTTTCAGTAAGGCGCCAATGACGCAGTAGGTTTTAGGCGTCTGCAGTGAGGCGATATCCAAACTCTTGTTTGTAGTTATTTTTATTTGATTCAAACTTGATTTGCATATTCAATTTAAGTTTCACCCGTTTTAAGATTTATTTATTCATTTACATTAATATATATTGTATGTTTGTTTGCATTGACTGTTTATTTAATTTCTGTTCGTTTTAAGTTTCATTTATACTTTAATAGCAAAATATTTTTTTTTCGTTTTAAGCTTGATTTTCTTATTCAATCTAAGCATTACTTGCTTTAAGATCTATTTATTCATTTATATTATTACTTGTTGTATGTTTTTTGCGATGAATATTTATTTAATTTCTGTTCGTTTTGGGTTTCATTTATTCTTTAATAGTAGTTTCTGGTCGTTTTGAGTTTGAATTCTAACAGGTATTTGTATCTCCTGAGGTTAAGTTTAAAATGGCCTTTACTTTTCTAGGAAAAACTTATTTTTCAGAAAGTTTTTTTGATTAATATTTAAAAAGACTAGACGGGGAAATCAAACAGTGCAACTCTTTATAGTATTTCTTTTAAACTTGGAATGATTGTGCATGCTCACTACACCCAGTTTAGAAAGAATGTGCATGAAACATTAACCAATCATTTTTTAAACAAAATGGTCATTCTAATATTTCTTCCTAATCAGAGGCAACACTATAGCATTGCCTATAGTAAAGGCCATACAGATCCGATGTTTTACTATTTATTTATTATTATTATTTTTTTTCCCAGAGGCACTTCTTATGGATGGGGTTGTTGTAAAAGCTTCAAAGGGGGGCTCATTCGATTGGAAATCGAAAGTTCTAGTGCCCTTTTTAAGGGTCAAAAGTGATTGGAAGGTAACAAACACCCCTTCCATGCCCACCATTTCCCAAACACATCCAATCAAAATTTTGAGATAGCCATTTTGTTCTAAGTGGTTGATTTCCAGATAGAAATTACGTATTTGAGGAGGACACTCCCCCCACAGCCAACAGGGTAAGGGTTGTAATTTATGCCCTGGGGACATATAGGCTTTTTATAGAAAGCTTTGTTGTAGAAACTTCAAAAACAGCTCATTTAATTGGAAATTCAAAGGGCTAGTGCCCTTTATAATAGTCGAAAGTGATTGGAGGGCAACTAACCCCCTCTCATGCCCACCTTTTCCCCAAACAAATCCAATCAAAATTTTGAGATAGCCATTTTGTTCAGTGTGGTTGAAAATTCTGGAAATTAGATCTTTGAGGATGACACCCCCCCCCCCACAGCTCTCAGAGCAAGGGTTCTAAGTTGAGCCGGGGGAATATATGGTTTTTATAGAAAACATTGTCACAGAAACATCAAAAAGGGCTCATTTGATTGGAAATTTAAATGGCTAGTGCTATTTTTTATAGTTGCAAGTGATAGGAAGGCAATTAACACCCCTTGCATGTCCACCATTTCCCCAAGCACATTCAATCAAAATTTTAAGATAGCCATTTTGTTCAACGTAGTTGAAAATTTTGGAAATTATATCTTTTAGCATGACACTCCCCCCCACCAAGGTCTTGAGGGCAAGGGTTATGCCCTGGGGGCATATATGGTTCTTATGGAAGGAATGCTTGTATAAACTTCAGAGAGGGTTCAGTTGATTGGAAATTGAAAGTTCTACTTCACTTTTTATGCGTCAAAAGATATTGGAGGGTAACCAGCCCCCCCCCACCTGCCCTTTTTTCCCAAATGCATTGGATAAAAATTTTGAGATAGACATTTTGTCAAAAATGGTTCAAAGATCATATAAACAAAAATTCTGATGTTGAAAAAAAAAAAAAACAGGGCCCAGGGACAGGCATTGTAAGTTATGCCCTGGAGGCCTATAAACTTCCCATGGAAGGGATGTTCTTATAAACTACAAAGAGGGCTCATTTGATTGGAAATTGAAAGTTCTAGTTCAATTTTTAAGAGTCAAAGGAGATTGGAGGGAGCCTATCCCCCCCCCTCCACACCCATTTTTTCTCAAGCCCATCTGATAAGAACTTTGAGATAGCCATTTTTTAACAAATAGTTCAAAGACCATATAATGAAAACTCCAGGGTTGACACAGTCCCCAGGACCCAAAGGCAGGCATTGTAAGTTATGCCCTGGGGGAGTATTTGGTTCTTATGGAAGGGATGCTTGTAAAAACTTCAGAGAGGGCTAATTTGATTGGAAATTGAAAGTTCTAGTTCAGTTTTTGAGAGTGAAAAGAGATTGAAGGGCAACTAGCCCCCCCCCTTTTTTCTTTTTTCCCGAATGCGTCCAATAAAAATTTTGAGATAGCCATGAAGTTAAAAATTGTTCAAAAGTCAGATAACAAAAACTCAGGTATCAACACAAACCCCCAGGGCCAAGGGACAGGCGTTGTAACTTATGTCCTGGGGCATATTTGGTTCTTATGAAAGGGATACTTGTATAAACTTCAGAGAGGGCTTATTTGATTGGAAATTGAAAGTTCAAGTTAACTTTTTAATAGTCAAAAGAGATCCAAGGCCAACTATTCCTCCCCCCCCCATGCCTTCTTTTTCCAAACCCATCTGATGAAAATTTTGAGATAGACATTTTGTTAAAAAAAAAAAAAAGTTCAGAAGTTGGATAAGAAAAACTCTGGAGTCAATACAGCCCCCCCATGGCCTGGGAGAAGGCGTTCTAAGTTATGCCCTAAGAGCATGTATGGTTCTTATGAAAGGGATGCTTGTATAAGCTTCACAGAGGGCTTATTTGATTGGAAATTGAAAGTTCAAGTTAACTTTTTAATAGTCAAAAGAGATCCGAGGGCAACTACCCCCCCCCCATGCCTTCTTTTTCCAAACCCATCTGATGAATATTTTGAGATAGACATTTTGCTAAAAAAAAAAAAAAAATAGTTCAGAGGTTGCATAAGAAAAACTCTGGAGTCAATACAACCCCTCAGGGCCTGGGAGAAGGCGTTCTAAGTTATGCCCTAAGAGCATGTATGGTTCTTATGAAAGGGATGCTTGTATAAACTTCATAGAGGCCTCATTTGATTGGAAATTGAAATTTTTAGTTCTTTTTTTAAGAGTCAAGAGATTTAAGGGCAACTAGCCCCCCCATGCCCTTTTTTCCCCAAACCCATCCCCTAGAAATTTTGAGATAGCTGTTTTTTTTTAAATTGTTAAAAATTTAGATAACAAAAACTCCAGTGTCAACACAATCCTCCACGGCCCAGGAGGTAGGCATTGTAAGTGTTGTCCTGGGAGCATGTATGGTTCTTATGAGAGGGACGCTTGAATAAACTTCAGGGAGGGTTCATTTGATCAGAAATTGAAAGTTCTAGTTCACTTTTTAAGTGTCAAAAGATATCTAAGGGCAACTAGCCCCCCCCCCCTCACACACCCTCATCTCCCCAAGCTTATCCAATATAATTTTTAAAATAGCCATGCCATTAAAAGTAATTCAAAGGTCAGATAAAAAAAACTCTTGTGTCAATGCAACCCCTGATGGCCTGGAGACAGGCATTGCAAGAAATGCTCTGGGGGCATATATTGTTTTTATGGAAGGGGTGCTTGTATAAACTTTAGAGAAGGTTCATTTGATTGTAAATTGAAAGTCCTTGTTCACTTTTTAAGAGTCAACAGAGATTGGAGGGCAACTAGCCCGCCCCCCCCCCGAAAGGGGGCAGATATAAATTTTGAGACAAAAACTTTGTTAAAAACAATTCAAAGTTCAGATAACAAAAACAAGTGTCAACATGGCCCCCCAGGGCCCAAGGGTAGGCATTGTAAGTTATGCCCTGGGGGCAAATATGGTTGTTATGGACGGGATGCTTGTATAAACTTCATAGAGGGCTCATTTGATTGGAAATTGAAAGTTGTAATTCACTATTAAAGAGTTAAAAAGTGATCAGAGGGCAGCTAGCCTCCCCCCACACTCCATTTATTTTTTTCCCAGACACACTTCATATAGAAGGGGTTGTCAGATAAACTTCAAAGAGGGTAAACTATTTTTCACTTTGACATTGTTACTTTGATACCAGTTTTGATACTTCAATGAAGATTTGATTTTTGTTTAAAGTTCTATTTTGAAATAATGAATTTTTAAAAACAAACAAAAATTGATTAAAACAAACTTTCCAAAAAATAAGTTTTTCAAAAAAAAAGTAAAGGCCCATTTTAAACTTAAGCTCAGCAGATACAAATACCTGTTAAAATTCAAACTTATAACATTCAGAAATTACTATTAAAGAATAAATGAAATGCAAAACAAACAGAAATTAAATAAACAATCATAGAAAAAAACATACAACAAGTAATAATATAAATGAATAAATAGATCTTAAAGTGAGTAAAAAGTTTTACTTCTTACTTCGCTTTAACTTAAAGTGAGTCAAAGTGAATATGAAAAACAGCCTTAAAAAAAAAAAAAAAAAAAAAAAAAAAAAAAAAAAACTTTGCCATTGAAGTAGAAATGAAACTTAAAATGAACAGAAATTACATAAACAATCAATGCAAACAAACATACAATAGATATTATTGTAAATGAATAAATAAATCTTAAAACGAGTGAAACTTAAATTGAATATGCTAATCAAGCTTGAAACAAACAAAAATCATTACAAACAAGAGTTTAAGCATTGCCTCCTTCTCTCACTGTAAAAGTCTAAAACCTACTGTGTCATCGTCACTTTACAGTCTTTGAAAGTATGAACAACATCAAATTGAATATTTGATATATAATGATATTAGTTGTTGAAAGATCCATCAGTTCAAGAATTTATTTCACTCTAATTTATTTTATTTTCAATGCTGTAAGAACTGGAAAAGACAATATTTGTAATGTAATTTGTTTTCAGTGAAGCGCCAATGGTGCAGTAGACTTTTGGTTTTTATTTACAGTTAAGGAAGGGGGCAGTATCCAAACTCTTGTTTGGACTCAAACTATATTCATCTTGAACAACTTTAGAAAGAACTAATAAATTAAACTGAATATTTGATGTACAATGATATTTATTGCTGAAAGCTAATCAGTTTAAAATTTTTACTTATCTTAATGTTTAATGATAATCTTAATGTTTATTTTCAATATTAAGAACATAAGAAAATATTTGTAATAAAATTGGTTTTCAGTAAAGCTCCAGTTCTTACAGCATAGAAAAAAAAATAGAGTGAAATAAATTCTTGAACTGATGGATCTTTCAACAACTAATATCATTATACATCAAATATTCAATTTGATGTTGTTTATACTTTCAAAGACTGTTCAAGATGCATATAGTTTTCAGAAAGTGGTCATGATGCAGCAGGTTTTAGACTTTTAGAGTGAGAGAAGGAGGCAATACCCAAACTCTTGTTTGTAGTGATTTTTGTCTGTTTGAAGCTTGATTTGCATATTCAATTTAAGTTTCACTCGTTTTAATATTTATTTATTCATTTACATTAGGGGGGGAGGGGTAAAATATAGTGGGACTGAATGCCTAATGTCTTAGGTACAATTATTCAATATATTATGTAGTAAGAATTGTTTTCTAACTTCACACTGTCCAAATGTTAAGCTGGTATAATTACTGGGACACCAGCAATAATTTTGAAAATGACCTTTTTATATTTTCATGGAAAAAATTTGTCCCACCCTTCACAAATTTCAATAGGCTAGGCATTGCAAGGCTGTACCCAGGATTTCTTCTTCTTTTTTTTTGGGGGGGGGGGGGGGGGGTTTTTTTTAGATTTTTTTGGTGGGGGGGGGGGGAATCACAAAAAACAAATAAAAAACTTGTTTCTATCAATTTTTGTTATGTTTTTACAAGTCAGACAAGCATTTCAGGGGGAGGGGGGAGGTTGAAACCTACCCCCCCCTCCCTGGCCAAAGTCTTGAAGCATTGGTCTTATTGCTTCTTTAATAAAAAAAAGATCAAAGAAATCTTTTCTCCCAAGACATTTTTGTTTATTGGTGATAATTGCTCATTCTATTACTTACGCTATAAGATAGCCTGGATTTGTCACCTGAATCTACATTACTGTACAACAATGTAGTTTTCAAGTATATATCATTCATTTAAAAATATCATATATAAAAAACTAGAATCAGGTACAATAAAGGCAGGTTCTAACAAAGTTTAAATAGTTTTTGTATTTTAAGCTAAACGATTAGGATGTTATCTGTGCTTGCTATGTGTTTCAATACAAATAAGAGAATTTGATGAATTATTGGAGTTTTGATTAGATATTAGAAGTAAAAACTTAACAATTCCCACAGTAGATACCCTGCCCCTTTTGCTCAACCAACTTCAATAATCAAACTACAATTGATTTAACCTATCTAATTATATTACAAATCTTATTATACTACGACTACTACTAGCAACTCACCACAGCACCAAGCCACATCAGGCCAACACAGCTGCACAAGCTCCTCCTCCACCCCAATCTATTCAAAGCCTTCCTTTTTACACCTGCCCACGAAGTTCCCATTTCCTTTAAATCTTTCTTTATGACGTTCTCCCACCCCAGATGGGGACAACCTGCTTTCTGTTTAGCCCTAGATGGTTGGCCAAAAAGAACAATCTGTCATCCTTCATCCACACAATGTGCCCTAACCACCTCAACCTTTCTTTCATTATAGCCCTAGAGAGTGGCATTGAACCACATTTTTCATATAGCCTATTGTTTAAAACACTGTCAGTCAGCTAGGTACCCAGAACAACCCTTAAGCAATTTCTCTGGAAAACATCAAGCAAATTTTTGGAGCAATCCGCTTTTTGAAGCATCCATGCTTCAGAGCCATATTTGACCAATGTCATCACTGTAGCTTCTAATATTATAATCTTGGTTTGCAGACTTCCTATTCTTCCAAACTTTTTTTAACTGTGAAAAAACACCATGAGCCTTGGCTATTCTACTTTTGACATCTTCACTGCTCCCACCATCTTTATTAATAATGCTACCAAGGTAAGTGAAGCTGTCCACCTGATCAATCTTTTCCTTACCCAACATCACCTTTTCATCATCACTTATTCCTAGCCTTAGTGACTTAGTCTTCCTAACATTAATTTTCAAACCAATTCTAGCTCCCTGAACTTGCAAAACCTCTAAAACTTCATTCATTTTGCTCACACTTTCATCTAGGATGCTTAAATTATCAGCATAATCCAAGTCCAGGGTACTTTTTCCTCCCCATTTGGTTCCATGGTCTCCCATTGCCTTTCCTGTGCTCCTTAAGACAAAGTCCATCAAAATAATCCATATAAAGGGGGATAGAACACAACCCTGCTTAACTCCTGATTTAATACAAAACCAGCTGCTAACCTCATTTCCTATCTTAACTGCAGCAGTGTTATACCACTTTACCATAACCACTTTAATGTATTTATCTGGTATAACATACAAGGATAAAACCTTTACTAAAGCTCTTCTATCAACAGAATCAAATGCTTGCTTATAATCTATAAAACTGGGGACCAAAGGTGCTTGAAAACTCAGGCACTTCTCAATTATTAGCCTACAAGTGAAAATTTGGTTGACACATCATCTACCTATTCTAAAACCACACTGCTCTTCTCTTAAAACTTTGTCTATGGCATCTCTCAGTCTAACAAGTATCATATTACTAAATAATTTGCTACCTACAGAGACCAGACTAATGCCTCAATAATTACCACACTCACTTTTTATCACCTTTTTCATAAATGGGCTTAATTAAGGTTTTCCTAAAATTGTTAGGTACTTCTCCTTTTTCAAAAATCATATTCATAATCTTCAGTAGCTTATTTCTAACCTCAGAGCCACCATATTTTAGAAACTCATTTACCACCCTATCAGCACCTGGAGCCTTATTATTTTTTTAATCCTTTTAGTACTGTTGCTAATTCCTCCTCACAAAACAAATCTTCCCTTACATCCAAGGTATCACAAACTTTTTCAGTTTCCTCTATATTTTTTTTCTGCAAGTTCACAAATCTTATTATAAAAAGGGCTAACTCCTATTTTCTTTTTCAATGATCTCTTTTTCTTTTTTCATTCAGAAAATTATATTTAATGTAGCCTATACCTACCATTTTAATTTTCAATGACTCTACTCCTGTTCTATTTACGTATGTAGGGGTGTATTCATATCCACTATAATTTCAAAGGTTTTAATAGAAGAAAATCTAATTTGGAACAAATAAATAATGGAGAGTTAAACCATAAATATGAAGACAAAAATTCAATCTAAGCAAATAGGAAGTATAGAACATTTTTGCAATTAACTGTGTTGGTCTATCATCTTGATGATAAGACTCTGGAGTTTATATATGATATAGACATGTGTTGGGAAATTGTAAGTTTCAACAACGGTATATTTGCATAAATGCTAATCTAGAGCATATTAGGCACTGCAATGAACCACTATTTTGCATTTTTTGTTTTTTAATTAATCAGCTTCCTGTATGATTTATTCAATTGAATATATGTGCTATATAGTGAAAAATTACTAGATTTAGGAAAAAATCCCAAGTTTTAGAACTAAAATCACTAGGCAACATAAAAATAACTAGAAATAGATCACTAAGGGTGGTAATCCTGGCCTAAACTAGACTTTTTTTCTCAATACAGCTAATATAAAAAAGGATAGGCTAATCAGTAAAGTTCTATAGATTAGCCTAGGGCAATATCTGGCAACATTACTGAGGGAGGTAGGGGTGTATTTGTGAGTTTAGTGATTAGTATATTTGTAGAGTTTTAAAAGAAGCAATTAAATGGCATGTTCATCTTTTAGTTAGGCTAGCACAATTAGGATCTGATCAGCAAAAAATTCTGCTGGCCTTCACAACTGATGACTAGAATACAACAATTTAAGCAAATATAAATTAGGGCATAAATTTAGGACCAGTACTGGTCATAACAAGACATGTTAAGAAAACAATTCTTACTTTATAATATGCAAAATTATCCTAGTTAAAATATTATTCAAGGGGAGCACATTTATCCTCACTACTTTCTTTGTTTTTTCCAGTTTTACAATCATATTTTTTAATATTTTGTCTTTTCTCCAAGTCTTAAATTTTTTTTTTAAACAAATACCCAAGAGCCATTTAGCTAATCTAACCTAGCCTAACCAAACCAAACCTAAATTTATTAATTTTAACCTATTTATATCTTTTTGGTAGATTGTAGTGATGTGTAACTTTGCTGTATAGAATATTTGAAAGTGGAAAAATACAATCAAATATGTTTATTTTTCATAATTTTGTTAAAAATAATTGTACAACAGTAGGTGCTCCCCCCCCAGAAATATGTTAACTAGGATTATTGGTAAATTTTTACCAAATCATATTATTGACTTACAACTAGAGTGAATGTACCACTTGATGCCTTTTTTATGCTTTTTATGAATATAATAATCATTTTTGTCAGAAATGAATTTTACCCCCACCCTTGTATATACCAATTCAGGGTATACATTTGTGATGTATATGGGAGGTAAGTTTAATAAAAACTCCCCCCCCCCCCCTAATGTGCAAATATACACCCAAATTGATATATATAGGGGTGAGGGTAAAAGTCATTTCCAACAGAAATGATAATTATATTCATAAAGAGCATAAAAAAGACATCAAATTGTATACACGGGCGTAGAGTAAGGGGGGGGGCAGCTGCCCCCCTAGACCTTCAAATTTACATTAGATATAGGCCTATGGCTGAAAAAGCAGATGGTTGGTAAAGCAGTTGATAAAAGGCCCTCCATCACACTATTGACTGCCTCCCCCTAGATAATATACTGCCTACGCCCATGTTGGTATATTCACTTTAGTTGTAAGTCAATAATATGATTTGGTAAAAATTTACCGGATTATTATGCATAGCCTAGCCTATTATGAAGTAAGAAATGTTTTCTTAACATGTCTCCTTGTGACTAGTAGGCCTGCTGGTCCTAAAGTTATACCTTAAATTAGTTTTTTCAACAGAAGATATAATACCTCCTAATTCAAAGGCAATAGATTCTGTGAGCAAAATGTTTGGCATCTCCTTTTGAAAATTTGTAGAAGTGAAAGGACTTTTTCTTCTATGTGAATAAGCCCATAGCAGAGTTGTCCGTAAATAAGAAAATAAATAACGGCGAAGCAGGCTATTGAGACTATCGTGGGGTTGAAACCCGGCAAGCCGCCCGAGGCTAACACAGCTACGCACGCTCCTTCTCCATCCAAATCTTTTCAAAGTCTTCATCTTCAAACCCTTTCAGGAAGTTCCCATTCCCTTTTGATGTTTCCTTACAACATCCTCCCAATCTAAACGTGAAGACCTGCTTTTTATTTGGCACTAGACGGTTGGGCAACAAGGACTATCTTGGGTAATCTGTCATCCTTCATCCACAGAATTGGCCCTAGCCATCACAATTTTTTTTTCTCTTTATAGCCATAGAAACCGGGGCTCAACCTCACTTTTTATTCAGCCTACTTCTTTATTTGATTTCTCATTGGCTTTGCTGTGCTCGTTAATACAAAGTCCAATATAATGATCCACATAAATAAAAATGGAATACAACTCTGCTTTATTCCTGATTTAATACAAAACCAGCTACTAGTCTCATTTCCTATCTTAACCAGAGCAATGTTATTCTCATATAGAACACTTATAACCTGAATGTATTTGTCTAATATACCATACAAGGATAGGACTTTCGCTAAAGATTACTATCAGCTGAATCAAACACTTGTTCATAATTTATAAAACTGAGAACTAAAGGTGTTTGATGACTCAAGAACTTCTCAAAAATTAATCTGAGAGTGAAAATTTGATCGACTATCCTCTTCCCTTTCTAAAACCCTACTGTTCTTGTCTTAAAACTTTATCTACCGCATCTCTAAGTCTAAAAAGTATCACCATGCTGAATGCTACCTTCAGAAACTAGGTTAATGTCTCTGATATTACCACACTCACTCTTATCACCAAATTAATAGAGGGTTCTAGCTGGATTGTTCTTTTTTTTTAAATCACTAGGTACATTCCTTTTTTCAAAAACCATATTTATTATCTTTAGTTACTTATTGCTTACCTCATTCCCTCTTTACACCCTTCCAGGAAGTTCACGATCTTTGGCAGTCTGTCATCCTTCATCCACAGAACACTCCCTAGCCTTCTTAATCTCTCTCTCATTATAGGTCTTGAAAGCGGGATTGAACCACACCTTTCGTAGGTAGAGTTTACTGCTTGAAACATAGTCAGTCAGTAGGGTACCCGAAAAATTCCGTGTGCAATATCTCTGGAAAACATCTAGCAAATCTTCATCTGTTTTTCGGAGAATCCATGTTTCAGAACAATGCTTGACCACTGTGATTACTGTAGCTTCCAATATTTTAATCTTGGTTTGCAGACTTATCTTCCTATTTTTCCAAACTTTTTTCAAATGTAAAAAAATAAAACCTGGGCCTTGCCTATTCTACTTACGACATCTTCATTGCACAAACTATGTTTATTAATAATACTACCTAGTTAAGTGAAGCTGTCAACTTGATCGATCTTTTCGTTATCCAACCTCGCCTTTCATCTTTACATATTAATAGCCTTAGCGACCTAGTCTTCTTAACATTAATTTTCAAACCTATTCCAGCACCCTGAACTCGCAAACCTCAAAAAGTTCATTTATTTTGCTCACTTTTTCATCTAGAACAATTAAATGATCAGCAAAATCTAAGTCTAGGAAAGTTATACTTCCCCATTTAATTCCGTGTTCTCCCATTGTCTTTTCTGCACTCCACAAGACAAAGTCCATCAAATTGAATATGGATATAAATGGGGAAAGATAAAAACCCTGCTTAACTCCTGATTCAGTAAAAAACCAGCTCATAACTCATTTCCTATCTTAAATGCAGCAGTGTTATTCTCGTACATAGCACTTATCACTTTAATGTATTGGTCTGGTTCACCATACAAGGATAAGACCTTCGCTAAAGCTCTTCTATCAACAGAATCAAACACTTTCTCATACTCTATAAAACTGATAACCAAAGGTGTTTCATAACTCAGGACCTTCCCAATTATTAAGCTAAAAGTGAAAATTGGGTCGACATATCCTATACCCTTTCTAAATCCACACTGTTCTTCTCTTATAACTAAGCAAAATTTTGCTTATACAAGGTAGGAGGGAAATATGACAGCAAAAGCCTAAGGATTCAGCTGGTTTACAAAGTTTTTTGATTATTAGATGAGTGTATTTTTCCAGATTTCCGGAAATGAAGACCCTTTACTAACAATGGTTATATACTTTTAAAAGGTGGTAAGATAATCGGGATTTTTATTATCTAAATTATCAATTTTATCTAATTCTCGACTAAATCCTTTTCACTTAGTGTGGATGCTTTTTTTCTCACAAGTTAAACAATATTCATTAAACAGCATGGTACTCAAACCAAACCATATTCAAAATAAATAGCAACATTGATCAAATTTACAAATAAGAGCTACCACGAATAAGAGCAGGGCTATCCCTCTTTCAAACGTTCTAAAAGGCTTGAGTGTTAATTGTACTTTACTGAGAATAATATGTATTACTAAACATGTTGTTTTTCAAAGTAGTTTTATATGAGAAATATATGCCACAACACAGACGGTTCGCTTAGATAAGCATCACTTTTTACTAGGCTTCAGGAGCCGAACCTGCTAGGCTTACAGGTTAAGACCGGTTCTGAAGCAGATATAATAATCAAAATAAAGTCAGATTTGAAATATGATATAAAGAACATCAGTATAACGTGGGGTCACTAAGAGCTGATGAGGTCTGCTTGAAAACAGAGGATAAAGTAGCTTTTTTGTTTATATAGCCAATTTAACAAGTCCCATAATTGGTATATATTTCAAAAAAAAAGAAAAAAGAACAAAAAATGGTCTTACAAAAAACAGTCTGGTTTACTGACATTATTTATGTTCGACAAATAAGACACAAACAATGAAATTTTGTTCAAATTTGTCAAAATAAAAAAAGTAACTTTAGAGCTGCACAGTCACCAAACAAATTCATTCCACAGTTGTCACTGAAAACCTGAATCTATGCAAGTTCAATCTGAAAAAGAGAAGAGGAAAAAAAAAAATGAGCGAAAGAATATAGCCGATTAAATACATCTTTAAAGACATTCGGTCAGTAAGG
Organism: Artemia sp. Kazakhstan ARC1039; assembly: GCA_029168905.1. Classification (NCBI taxonomy): domain Eukaryota; kingdom Metazoa; phylum Arthropoda; class Branchiopoda; order Anostraca; family Artemiidae; genus Artemia; species Artemia sp. Kazakhstan ARC1039. Next base: position 10,701 of record JAQQPU010000473.1, on the reverse strand, counting down.
GAAGAAATTATTGTTCAAGATAGCAAAAATTATTGAAGAAATTTTAACACTAGAAAGCTATTGTTAAAAAAAAACACTTGATTGAACTGGTGATTCTGGAAAATAGAAGGATCTGATCTATGTAGCATTTTTATTCGCGATTAAACAGCGTACGTGGGGACAGCAAGTTAGAATAAAATGAACAGTATTTTTCATAGCAAATATTGTGAATAAGGGCAAAGATGAAAGTTAACATTTAACATAAAGTTAACATGAGGCATGTTAAATCTCTATAGATAAAGTAAAAAATTAAGCAATGCTCATTCGCACAAACTTTTTGGTTCCTGGTTCAAACTATATAATCTTAAGAGGTCAGTGTGAAACATGTTCAAAGCATGAATTAAAATGGAGGAAATTTCTAGTTAGAGATACTAAAGGAGTTTCTTGAAAAAACTCTACCTTTCCGGTGTCTTGGAAAGCATATTGCAGATTACCTAACACATTTTTTTCAGTGGGCACATGTCACTTACTGGCAATTTTTTTAGAATTACCTAATTGAAATGACATATTTCTGGCAGCAGATAGCTTAGACGAGAGAGAAAGAGGGAGAAGACTTATTTTTAATAAAATCCAAAAATCCAGGAGAAAGTGAATGCTTGAAAGGGAGGAGAGAGGCTCCAAGTAATCTGGATCTTCTTTTTGTAGGTTTTTCTGAATTTATATCTAACTTGAAAGTTTAAGATTTAAACTCTAATTATTCAAAGAAAACATAAATACCTGCGTCTCCACCCTCTGCTTGTGCTTGGATTCGCGCGTTTGCTTCACCAGTGGTAATAGGAATAGCATTTACGGCTATGCGACTTCCATTTTCTTTAGTCTCAAACCTTTGAAAAACATTTCAAATTTAACCACAAATAGCGACTAATAAACGAATTATAATAGTAGCAAACATAAAGACCCTAAATTCGAAAAGAAAATCACTCTATCCCTTTTAGTTTCTGTTTTCACTGATCGACAGCCGAATAAATGGGTTTATTTAAAAAGGTACCCAGTAGCACGCGAAGTTGCAATAATGATCAGTGCAATACCGTGGCACTTACCTGAAGAAACAATCTTTGACTTTGACCCTATGAAAGCCGGTTGGAAGCGACCTCGCGGCCGACCGCAGAAACAATGGTCCAACAGCCTCTCGAGTTCCTGGCGATGGCAAACATCGGATCAAGCGAAGTGCAAACGCTCGCAATGGACCACAGCAGATGGAGGAAGAAGACTTCACTCTCTATGCCAAACAGCGCCCAGCAGGAGACCCAAGTCAAATCAAGCAAGTCAAAATCAGGTAAATCAAGTAAGCCCTTGACTTAGAAAATCGATTTTTCTCCCATGCATCTTTTTTCACCTGGAGTCATTAAATACAGCAGGTGATCATAGGTTAGGAAAGCGCCCATTTACATACCTATCCAAATTAGATCAAGTTTCAGCATCCTTTTCAGGACCAAAATGTATCAGAGGGCCACCTGGCAGCCCTATAACAGCAAATGTACCCCCAGGCGGCCGCGCAGTCCCACATAGAATCAGAAAAAAAATTTTAAAGACAATAATCAGACAAAATAACAACTTTTTTCTATCAGAACAGTTAGTTCGAAGAAACGAAAAATTCACCTCCGGGGCGATATGACAATTTGAAACCCAGGGGTAAAGATCCGAAGATACACAAATAACTTTTGACTCCTGATCGTTTAAATTTTATAAGAATAAACAGAGATTAAACATACTGTAATCCTTATAAGGATAAGGATTATTAATAATCCTTAAGATAACAGTGTGGCTATTCCAAGTCACAAAAAAACAAACAAGTATATATTTCATGAACGTTTTTCAGAAAACTCTAGTCAAGTATTTGATACCCGCATAAATTTTTTACGAATTAGTTCAAAGTTATTCTTAAAAAAACTCCCTCATATGTTTGATATGCTCATCTTGCATACCCCAATTTCAGCGACTATTGATTTTATTTATTTTTTTTTTCATTAGCTTTTCCAATCTCTAATATGCAAAAAAAATTTGCGAAATAAGTTCGGTTTTTTAGCCATCCTCTTTACCACTATTTGTAAACTGTAGCTCTCCCAGAAACTCCAGTAGAGATTGGGGTCAATAGCATTTACAAGGCGTTGCTGTTGGTCGGAGGGAGGAGGGGAGTAAGAGGGGCACGAACTTCTAGTCCTCATAAATACCCTTTCACTTTTTAGGTGAAATCCAGAGACCCTAGATACGAACTGGGAAGATGGAAGATAGAGTTGACATCAGGGTTGCCAGCAGGACAAAAAAAAAACATAAAAAAACAAATATTATAAAAAAATAACCATACTGACGACTGAAAGTAAATAGGTTTGTTTTCGTACATCAAATACCGAGTTCAAGTCAAAACACCAAGAAAATGCGTTAAAGTACATGTATCAGTATATCCACAGATAAAAAAAAAATCTTTAATAGACCGCAAGCGGGGTAACCCTGGTTGAAATGTTGAGTAATATAGCTCAACTGTTATTTTTAAGAGATGTAGTGCTTGCTGTCGTGGTTTTATATTTATCGTCCGTTTCGGTGCTCTTTTTTTAACAAAAAACACGTGACCTGTTTTCAGAGGATGAAGCTCATTTTCTTTCTCTTTCAAAAAGCAGCTGCTATCACGCAAAACCTTCCAAAGAAATACAAAGACGCAGGAGGAGTTGTTCGTAGAATTGAGAGATGATACCCGCATAAATTTTGGACGAATACAGTTCAAAGTTATTCTTTAGATAAAAGTACTTTATTTCTATAATTAATTTTAAAAAAATTTTTCCACAAAATGAGTTTTTCAACAAAAAGTAAAGAACTCCATCAAACCAAAAATGAACGAAAATAGAATCAAACAATCTACCAAGCATACAACTACCACAGATCAGCATAAATAAATAAATGAAACCCAAAAAGAATAGAGATTAAAATAGATAACTGACTCAAACTCAAAACGAGCAGAAATTAATATGAGTAGGGTTCAAAACCCCTATGATTTCTAAAAGCCAGAATATAATTTGTACTTTACTGAAAAAAATTCAGACGAATTTACTAAAAAAATGTACATTTTCATTTTAAAAAACATATGCTGATATTTATTCCTTCAAATCTTAATTAATTTTTGATTTCTTAAAAGTTATAAAAGTGAAAACATTTAAAAGATTTTTTTCAGTAAAGCACAAATTATATTCTGGCTTTTAGAAATCATAGGGGTTTTGAACCCTACTCGTATTAATTTTTGCTCGTTTTAGTTTTGACTCTGTTATCTATTTTAATTTCTGTTCGTTTTGGGTTTCATTTACTTACTGATACTGATTTGTGGTAGTTGTATGCTTGGTAGATTGTTTGATTCTACTTCGTTCATTTTTGGTTTGATGGAGTTCTTAACTTTTTGTTGAAAAACTTATTTTGTGGAAAAAGTTTTATTAATTAATTTCTGTTCGTTTTATAGTCTTTTTCAGGGAAAAAGAAAATAATTGTTCGAATTTTTCTGGTTTTCCTTTAAGAATTTATAGTTTAGCCTGCTATTTATATGCTGAAGAAACTTTTTCAGAAATTTTTAACAATATTAACTCTTTTCCAAATAATGACATAAATAGTAGTGTTTAATTTTTATTTTTTTTAGCTCATTTTACGAATGAGCTATTTTAATACGTTGAATAAAATGACCATCTCAAATTCTGATTGGAAGTGTTTGAGGAAACAATGGGCGTGGGGAGGGGCATTTGCCCTCTGATCATTTTCGACTGATAAAAAATACACTAGTCCTCTCAATTTCCAATCGAATGAGCCCTTTTTGAAGCTTCTACGAAATAACTTTCTATAAAAACCTTATATGCCCCAAGGGCATAACTTAATACCCTTGTCCTGAGGGCTATCGGGGGAGGGGGTGTCATCCTCAAATTTCCAGATCTTTCAACTACAATGAACAACATGAATATATCTAAATGTTGATCGGAAATAATGGGCGTGAAAGTAAACGGGGGATTCTCCCTTCGTTTACTTTTGACTTTTAAAAAGGACAATATGCCTCTCAGTTTCCCAAAAAATTAGCCATTTTTGAAGCTTTTATGACAACGCTTCATATATACCCCCAGGGCATAACGAACAACCTTAGCACTGAGACTTGTGGGGGATCGTCATACCCAAAGACATAACTTTCGGACCCTTCAACTACCTTCAACAAAATGGCTATATCAACATGTTGATCGGAAGTGTTTGGAGAAATGATGGGCGTGAGGGGGGAGGGGGGGTTGCGTCCTCCGATTCCAGTTCTAATTTCCAGAACTTTCAACTATGTTGAACAAAATGGCTATCTGAAAATTTTGATTGGGTGTGTTTGGGAAAATGGTGGGCGTCAGAGGGGGGTTAGTTACCCTTCATTCACTTTCGACTATTAAAAAAGGCACTAGCCCTTTCAATTTCCAACTGAATGAGAGTTTGTCATCCTCAAATATATAATGTCCAGAACTTTCAACTACGTTGAACAAAATGGCTATCTCTAAACTTTGATTGAATGAGTTAGGGGAAATAATGGGCGTGAGCGGAGTTAGTTGCTCTCCATTCACTTTCGAATATTAAAAACGGCACTAGCCCTTTCAATTTCCAATCAAATGAGCCCTTTTTCAAGTTTCTACGACAAAACTTTCTATAAGTCCCTTATATGCCCCAGGGCATAACTTACAACCCTTGCCCTGAGGGCTCTGAGGGGGTTATCTCAAAATTTTGATTGGAGGCATTTCGAGAAATGGTGGGCATGAAAGGGAGGTTAGTTGCCCTTCACTCACTTTCGACTATTAAAAAGGCACTAGCCCTTTCAGTTTCCAATCGAATGAGCCTCTTTTGAAGTCTCTACAACATCACTTTCTTTAAAAAACCTTATATGCCCCTAGGGCATAACTTACAGCCCTTGCCCTGAGCACTGTGGAGAGGGGGGGGGTATCATCCTTAAAGACCTAATTTTCAAAACTTTCAACTACGTTGAACAAAATGGCTATCTAAAAATTTTGATTGGATGTGTTTGGGGAAAAGGTGGGCGTGAGAAAGGGGCTAGGTGCCCTCGAATCACTTGCGACTTTTAAAAAGGGCACTAGCCCTTTGAATTTCCATTCGAATGAGCCCTGTTTCAAGTTTCTATAACAAAGCTTTCAATAAAAGCCTTATATATCCCCCAGGGCATAACTTATAACCCTTGCCCTGAAGACTATGGGAGGAGTGTCCTGCTCAAAGATATAATTTGCAGAACTTTCCACTACGTTGAATAAAATTGATATCTCAAAATTTTGATTGGATCTGTTTGGGGAAATAGTGGGCGTGGAAGGGGTATTAGTTGCCTTCCAATCACTTTCTACTATTAAAAAGGGCACTAGTCCTTTGAATTTCCAATCAAATGAGCCTTTTTTGAAGTTCCTACGACAACACTTTCTATAAAAACCTTATATGCCCACAGGGTAAAACTTACAACCCTTACCCTGAAGGCTGTAGGGGAGTGTCCTCCTCAAAAACATAATTTCTATCTGAAAATCAACTACGCTGAACAAAATTGCTATCTCACAATTTTGATTGAATGTGTTTAGGGAAATGATGGGCGTGGAAGTGGTGTTAGTAAAGGACACAGTCAAAGGGCACAAGCCACTCTAATTTCCAATCGAACGAGTCGTTTTTGGAGTTTCTACGACAACTCCTTCGATACGAAGTGCCCTGGTCTAAGATCAAGAAAAAAAACATAGTGCCAACATTGTTCTTTACTTAGGCAGAGCAATTGCGCTGCCTATGATATGTTCATCTTGCATGCCATAATTTCAGCGATTTTTTTTTTTTTTTTTTTGCTAACTTTGCGAAAAAAGCTCCAGTACAGACTGGGGTTAACCACTTTTACAACGTGTTGTTGATGGCTGGAGGAGGAGGAGAGTAAGAGGAGCATGAACTTACAGTCTTCACAAATACCCCTTTACTTCTTAGGTGGTATCCAGAGACCCTAAGTATGAGCTAAGGAGACTAAAGGATAGAGTTGACATCAGGGTCAGTGCTTCCACTTTTGGATTTGAGTTTTCCCTATTTTTATATCAGTTTTCCTTTAAATTCCCAATGTTTAGGTCTGATTTCTCCCTAGAAAGAAGGGATATTTTGCTTTAAATTTTCACACAACCTACATGATTGCATGATTTGATGATGCACAGCGCAGCATGAGAGTTGACGACAATTGATAAAGTTTTATCTTCGTTTTTCAACCAGTAATTGACCCGAAAAGGTGAGACTAGTTTGACATTCTCGAGACTATTTCGGATGTCTGTTTTAAATAATTTCAGGGGACTAAACAACCGCTCAGTTAGTACATTGCTAAAAGGTAAGGAGAAGATCAGTGATATGCGCTTACACAATTCTGGATACTTGATTTTGCCACTGCAAGTCTCCAGACTAAATTTCTTTATCCAGTACTCCTCACCTGACAGGTCTTCAACTTTAAAATCTCCCAAATGAAGCTCAGTGACATCAGTCATTGCCTGTGACCTCCATTCTACGTCCATTTTCTGGAGGCAACAAATTTATAAAAAATTTGTTGCATTGCTTGGTTCAACCAAAGCGTCTTGGAAGGTTCTTAGATGCGCTTGATTAGGACTATATAGTATTTTCAACAAGACTGGTAAAAGAGATCGATTGTATCACTTCGCCCTTGAGTATCTACGAGTCCTTGCGTTGAATTGGTTGCAGCTATTTCCACATATGTCAGGTTTAAAGGCAGGTACTCACTTGAAAGGTAAGGATCAAGTTTGGTAAACAAAGCAACACTGCGAATATAGTCCAGTTTCTTGAAGTTAGACGCAACATCATTCACAAGTTTGCTGACACTTTCCTTTAGGGAGCAAAGAACTGGAAGCTCAGATTGAAAAACTTTGTTGAATTCGTTGGAGAGGCCAAGAAAGTAGTCCATGAATTCAAGGTATGGCTTTGTCAACTTGATTTGTTACGTAGACAAGATAAAATCAATGGTTGCACTTGGGTCATCAAACGTGGTTCTAAGAAATACTGAGTAATAGCAACCCGATGGTCAATAAGCCTCTTTATGCAGGCCTGAAGGAACAACCAACGGGTTTATCCTAGTGCGAGAAATGAGAGTACTTTGGATTAAAAGAACATCTGAAATTTAGTATAGACATCTCGTATGGAAAAACTTCTCGAAAAGTGGGCATAGATATTTCACACCAAGTCTTCTTTAGTCTTGGGAAGTGACAAGCAAGCATAGGATGAACACAAGTGAATTAGATGGCATGAGCATTTCCCATTCAATATATGGGACACCACGGCTTTCATTAGCACTGAAGCAGATCTATTGGCTCCAAACCTGACGTCAGTAGTATTTGTACAAAATCCAACAATGTTTTTCTAGGGAATCGAGTTTCTTTTCAATGACTTGTTTGATGCAGTTAGTAAAACTCTCAGCCAATCCATCACTAAATTCATTTTAATGATGGTAAAGTTCAGGGGATAAAGTTCATTTCCGACGCAAATGCATGTTAAATTTTGATTCAGGAAGCAATTCTGACTATAGAGGTAAGTTTATTTCTTATCTACCTGAATAATCCATTAATATAAACCTTGCCCACAATTGCTGCATAGCCTAACCAATGCTCACTTATGTCGGTAGTTTACACCAATCAAAGCCATTGCATAAAAAATAAAATAAATACTAAGCTACCTAAATAATATTCCAGGGTTCAGCTTTTTGAAATTTCGGCAATTACACCACCGTAAGCCGGTGTTGCTACATAAGCTTTTTTAAAATCGAGCATACGTAATCTTTGAGAATTTTTCAGCCTTTTGTTTGAAAAAAATAAAATTTTCCCTTAAAATCCGTACTTTACCCCAGATTTCCCTAAAAATCCTTACTTTACCCCAGATTTCCTTTTGTCTCTATATTCAAAATAAGTGTCCTTAAAAGAAGTGATTTCTCCCTAAAATAGGGTAATATCCAAAGAAGTGGAAGCCGTGATAAGGGTTGCCACCAGAACAAAAGACACGAAACATCGCAAAAACAAATCACGGGATTGCTGACTGAAAGTAATAAGGTAGTTTTGCATACTTCAAATACTGTTCTAAAGTCAAAACACCAAGAAAAATGTCTTGAAACACATGTATTATCCGTCTTTCAATTGTACTTGTCAAAGGTGTTATAAGCCGTTGTCATTCATAGTGTTCAATGTAGATACTTACCATTTTAAGATACTTACCATCTGGCTTTAGTCTATTCTAAAGAGGTGTGAATCATTCCTCGGAAGATGAGGAGGGGGGTTCCAAATACTAGACCTTTGGTAGCAATTTCATTATATTATTCCAAGGATACATTTTCAGATATTTGAGAATCTTGAAAGTATATGGATACTAAAGCCAATGTATCCTGTTCGGTAAAAAACCATCATTTTGGACAAAAAGAAATAACAGAACAAAAAAACTTATTAAAAAAATTGCCAAATTACCTACAGAAGAAAAAGAAATGTAAAAAACCCCGGGCAGGGTAGCCTAGGTTGAAATTTGGGGCGTTAAAGCTCAACTGGTATTTTTAAAGGATGTAGTGGTTGTCCCTGTGCTTCTATACAAAAGGCAGCTGCAATCACGCAGAACCTTCAAAAGCAGCACAACACAGTTGGAAGTGTTCGTAATAGCTTTTGGTCCAAGATAGTCATTTTTCTAGCTTTTTAAAATATTCATGAGTGTAGCTTACACTCCAGAAGTTTTAATATTGCTAGAAATTTTTTGCAAAATTACGAACGCGATCAGAAAAGTCCTCTATATTCTAACAAAAAACATCCAGTAGCCTTACATGAAAGAGAGAAATGTCTTGTCTCACGAAATGTCTCACTAAATGGGAAGTATAATAATTTTTAGTCAAAAATTAAATATTGAAATAGGGTAACACCAAATTCAGTACTTTTTGACTAGTTAGCTGGTATTAAAATCATTCGGATCAAAAACATTGACACAGTTTGTAGGCATCAATTTAGGCTTTACCAACTTTATCCTAATCCGTTAACGAACCCTTTTAGGATAGAAGCGAGATGTACGAAGCTAATTTCAACGTTGGCAACTTATCACAGTGCACAGGTGGAAATGGATTGAAATAAAAACGCGGTTGAAATTGATTTTCCTCTCAAGTGCGTTGGGGCTCATATAGAAAATCTAATTATTTGATTTCGTCATTACGGCACACTGAAATGAAAACACGATTGAAATCGTCTCAAATACTGGAAGTATGATATAGAATATCTAATTATTTGATTTCACCATTATGGAGCATAGAAATAAAAACGCGGTTGAAATTGATTTTCATCTAAAGTAAGCAGGGGTTCATACAGAAAATCCAATTATTTGATTTCGCCATTATGGAACATAGAAATAAAAACGCGGTTGAAATTGATTTTCATCTAAAGTAAGTAGGGGTTCATACAGAAAATCCAATTATTTGATTTCGCCATTATGGAACATAGAAATAAAACGCGGTTGAAATTGATTTTCATCTAAAGTAAGTAGGGATTCATACAGAAAATCTAATTATTTGATTTCACCATTATGGAACATTGAAATAAAAACGCGGTTGAATCACTCATTTCCATGTTGAATCTAAATACAGCACGTGACAGAATCTTATGGAAACCATATTGTGAGAAAACAAAACCTGTGACAGATTTCCAATAAACTTCTATCAAACATTATATACACCAGCAAGCTCAGAACGTCAGTGCAATGATTCTTACTTTTAATTGAGACTTAAGTTTTCGCAACTTCTGGTTCGTCAAAAAATAAATAACGTCCGAAGAGCTTTTTGCAGGTAGAAACGTTTGTTTAGAACCCTGTAGGATAAAAAAAAAATTGACAGTGGCGGAATTAAACTAGAAGCTGTAATTTTTGTACTTATTTGGGCGAATCTGTAAAACACAAAATGTTGACTAATTGCCTTAAAATGTTAAAACCTAAAAAACCACCGAGTTTCTTGACGGCTATCGAGATTCGGTATATCTAGTTACTAGCAATAGTGACAAGAACTTTCACAGAAGATACGCAAAGAAAAAAACGATGTTAAAAGCATTTAAGTTTGGTAGATAATAATGAAGTTGCTCGGCACTATTAGTGCTGACTGAAGATATACTGATATTACAGGAAATTCTGAGTGTTTTCCCAATTTATGAGCGCATACACTTTCCTGGTCATTTTAACTCTTAAAAAAAAGCCACGTTGCTGGAAAGGGTGGGTGTTGCACATACAGTTTCATAAAATAAAAATGAGGTTACATTAAGACTAAACTTTTTAAAAATGTTGCTTCGCTAAAATATAAAAAACAAGTCTAATATATCTAATAGAGAAAAGTTAAAAACAAGATGAAACGTAATTACCGTCATTAAAATTTCAAATGTTTGCTAGTAGAAATAATTACCAACACAATATACAACATAATATTTACAATAATGTTACAACGACTGACAGCTCATCACAGCACCGATCAAATCGAGGCAAACAAAACGCCACAAACTCTTCCATCGCCCATATCTGTTCAGAGAATCATTATTTAATCCCTCCCACGGGGTTGCCATTACATTACAATCTTTTCTATGACCTCTTTCAACCTCACTTGGGGAGGTCCTTTGTTTCGTTGTGCCCTGTATAAATAGTCAAAAAGCA
>JAQQPU010000472.1:87594-110722 GCA_029168905.1 Artemia sp. Kazakhstan ARC1039 | reverse complement strand
ATGACATCCTGAGAAAGGATCGTGTGTATGATATAAAAGTTATACCACTCGATTGGACTATGAAAGGGTTGAACTATGTCGACTATGAATGGGTTGAAGCACTTAAATCTAGTGACTATCCACATGCCAAATTGAAATATATTGAATATGATAATATGAGGGATTTGTGTCGTACAATCAATAGAAAAATCTCATATCGTAGGAATGGTACATTCCATTTTAATTATTCATTGGAACATGATAGGATTTACATTAGCTCACCTCTTGACACTGAAATAATTATTCTCAATGATAATCTGAGAGATGTTCTTGGCTTTAAACAGAATATGATCAATGGGAAAAATGCTGGCAGCGTTTACGGGATGAATCAAGTTATTTTTGCTGATTATCCACCTGGTTTTGCCTCGGATCCTTGCATATTTCTCTATGCATCCTTTGTGGAAACATCGAGAGTCGGTAATTCAAATGTCCCCCTCCTACGTGTTCTTGAACGAAAAACAACTCATGAACTTGTTCATCACTATAATATAAAGCATCTTCAGTATGTTCCTGTAAACACTTCGTATTTGGAACTCTGTCAGTTAACACTAAGAAGTGAATTGGGTGATCCTCTAGCAATAACAAAAGGCTTAGCAGTGATTACATGTCATTTTCGACCCATTGTCAACGACAGTACAATCGCCTAAAATGAACAATAGGAGAATTCCATTTGTCTGTCCCGATATCGATTGTTATGTTGGTGCTTTGAGTCTACGTCAAATAGGCAATGGATTGGACTACTACAAGGGGCGTACTACAATGTCTGGCTATGGTCTTGGTAGCTGGTTTGCTAGGCTATTTCGTTCTGCACTACCCCTTGCCAGAAAATATCTTGTACCTGCTGCATCAAATTTTGCTGCCTCCACACTACAGGACTGGGGGTCGGGCAAGAATTTCAAGGAGAGTGTTAAGGAAAATATTAGATCTTCAGCAAGAGCCGTTGGTGAGCAACTAAAATCTCGACAAAATGGGGAGGGATTGAAAAGGATGCGTTCGCGTCATTCACTCATCAGTCTCCACCCAGGCAGGAAGCAAAGGACATCAACAAGGACTTTGAGGAATAAAACAAGGAAGCCCGATAAGCAGAAAAAGAAGAAGAAAAAGAAAAAGATTGTTAGATCAAAGAAGGATTTCTTCTCTTAAGATGACTTATCTCCCCCACAAGGAATCATATCCATCAATTAGTTCCTCATTGAATCTATTCAATGCTGAAAATGTTGATGTCAGTGTCAAGTATGGCTACTATGAACAATTTCACCCCCAACAACCCCTCTCGGAAAATATACACTTTCAAATATTTTCCAATGAAGACTATTTCATTGATTTGTCATCAACATTTATTGATTTAAATGTTGTGGTGAAGAAAAATCCAGATAATACAACTCCAAATGCCGGCGATGGTCTCTCCTATGAAAAATGTATTCTACACAACCTATTCAAACAAATTAATGTATTTATTAACGGAACATTGGTGAGCACTAGCAATAATCTATCAAACTATGCAAGCTACATACAATTTATGATGATGACACCAAAGGCCTACAAGGAGTTGAGAGGACAATCATTAGGCTATGAATATCGGTCAGGTGTTGATACTGACGGTGAGTTGACTACTGCAGTGACCCAGGAGTATCATCTAGTTGGAAAATTAAATCATGAGATAGTCAATATATCCCAATGATTACCCCCCAATGTCAAGATTGACATAAAGTTACAGATGGCCCCATCACATTTCATTTTGAGAAAAACACTTCTTGCAGCACCCGATGCAAATGTCATTATCACATCGGCAATTCTCCACGTCCGAAAACAACAGGTGATGAGCTCTGTTGCATTGGCAGTGGAAAAGCTAAGAGCCAATGGCAACAACATTAAACTTCTTGTTCCTCATACGATCACCAATCAACGTCACAATGCCACCGGCTCTCGTAGCTATAGCGATTCATCATTTATCAATGGAGAAATCCCATCAAAATTGGCTTTGGCGTTTGTGAAGAGTGGGAGTGCCGTTGGATCCTGGACTGAATCCCCCCACGATTTTAATTTTTTCGGTCTATCTAGCCTTGTGTGCAAAGTGAATGGTATTCCACTGTACACTTTATCATTTGACAAAAAATCCTATAGAACTCTGTACGAGTTGACTATGCAATCCCTAGATCATGATTCTCAACTATTTGAAAATGGAATAACCGATTCAATATTTTCAAAAAATCATGGGGTTATTGTTTTGGACTTGTCTGGCACACAGGATATGACCATACTACGAACAGGGAATGTACGTTTAGAGTGTACATTTGCCAATGCTCTGACCGAGAGTATCACGCTAATATCACTGAGTCAATTTGAAACCTATTGGTAAATCACCCCCGACGGCAGTGTTCTACTAGACCTAGCACCATGAACACAAACCAAATAATGAACGTATTTAGTATGGATCTATACATGTCCCGGTACAAGTCCTATTGCATACCTTCGGACTTCATTGAAAAAATTCCAAGTGTTAACAACACCCTAATCATTGTTAATAGCAGTCCATCGACTTTGAAGACCGGTCATTGGCTATGCATCTTTCAAACAGCGAAGAATATTGAATGTTTTTATCCTCTTGGCCTATCGTATAAATTCTACGCTCCATACATCAGCAACTTTATTGAAAGCAGGGGGAAAACCATTATTCAAAATCAACGAAGAGTACAGGATTTAACGACTAAGACATGCGGCTTTCATGCACTACTCTTTTTCATATTCAGATGTCGTGGCTACACCTACAAGCAGTTTCTCAACATCTACGTTGACGTACCTCGATTGAACGACTTTCTAGTGGAGAATATACTTACAAGTGTATTTAATGTTGATTTTAGTGCCCTAAGAATAAAATGTTCTAAAGATGTATGTGAAATTGTTTATTAATAAAGAAAAATTATATTAATGATAAAACGACTTTTCTACTGTTTAGATTTCATCCACTTCTAGGTATTTGTCGACAACAACTAGTGCAGGTAGATTATCTGAATTCACAGTGTACTGATCCTGATGTACTGCAATGTCAGGGTCACATTTTCTACAGTAGAGTGTGACTTCACTCTTGTCATATCTCTTTGTATAGTCAATGATACTATTCTCATTCATTCTATAGAATTCACATGTTTCAATTTGCTTATTTGAAGCAATTTCACAAACAGTGTCCTCAAGTGTCGAATCACATTCCGTCACAGCCAAATAAAAATCAGTGGGCTTATAATCATAACACCCAGTGTCTTCACAACGATGACGTAGAAACCATATTCTTTTGTTGTTCCAGCAGTTGAATCGTTGACCCGGTTCCTCCTCCCAGAACAATCTAAAACCACGACGAGACCAATCTCGTAGCAATAAACTAAAATCACGGTCAGGATTCTTTCCAATCATACCGGGATATGTACTCTCCCACTTATTACATTTATCATAATGACAATTGGAGCATAGGTGACCTCTAGGATGAGAGTCACACACCTCTTCAAGACAGGTTACAATCTTTAATTTGTACAGCATATCCTCTATGTAAATTACACGGGTTGCATAATTTACACTTTTCATCATACTCCTCAATCATTGTGCAATTCTCACATGATGATGACCAGCTGCCCAGTGAGTACATACATAACGGACATGTATGGAACATTTTGTCATGTGTTGACACTCTCACTACCACAATGAAACTGAGCTAGCAACAACAAAAATTGTCTGAGAGAGAGAGAGAGGAGTAAATCATCCTTGAGCACCATCTTTCTCATGAAAAAAGTCCTAAATTTCAAAACTAATGTTTAAAAGCATATCCACAATATCATTTTGCCGTGTCGTGATCAATATATCAATAAATTGAGTAAATGCATTTGGACCACGATGTAGAAGCTTCATACAATAGTCTAATGATGGAGAATCAGTTTTCATTATATCAACAAGCATTCCCCGAGAAAATATCTTCCTTTGAATAGACAACTCTAGAAAATCATCATCTAGAATCAAACGTTTTTCCATAAGAACTAGATTCCTCATGATTCACTCTTTCTCGAATCTATCCATTTTTTAGACTCCTAACTCTCTCACAACCAACTTCAGACTAATCAGAATTTCTTTTTGTACTCTAGAAAATATACGCTAGTCTACTATAGAAAGAAAAAATACCATTGATTTAGAAACATTTTTATTGAACATAATTACAATAATAATATTCAATGATGCATTTTGTTCTCATCAATATATTTCGATAGGACATCTAATGCTGACCGAAGTTTATTTATATGGAGAATATTCACTTTTCCAGCAAAACATAGTTGCTCCTCCTGCTTAAACTTGCTTAATGATATCACGTATCTCGCATACATAATGTCCCATTCAAGACATAGTCTTCAGCCAGCGGTTATTTCCACAGCTACATTGGGTACGCGTATATCGCTGCTGCTGCTGCTGTCGGTTCCATCATTAATCTCCAATAGTGTAAATGCACCACTCATTTTTTTTCTCCACTAATATCCTCTCAAATAAACTATTCTCTCACTGAATTCAATTCTCTTACTAATATGAACTACAATGAAAATTACTCCTTATATCCGAATCCAACTACTAATCAAGCTAGTGTGACCGCCACTCTCTCTCTCTCTCTATTTAACCTCCAAAAAATGGGTGTCACATTAGAAAACCTGTCTGCCAACCCATGTAGAGTTCATAGTAATAGGTCACTGGCCCCTGGTAAGGCATATTACGCAATCACGTTCCGGACCTTTACCACTATTACTACTCACCTCAACAGAAAGATCCCTCCTCCCTACAGAAATATTCTCTAGATAATTCAATATTGCTGATAATTTACCCCACACAATTACCTTTAACATGTCGACGCATAAAAGTGAGTCGGCAAAATGAAAGCAAGACACATAAAAAGAATTTCGTATTGGAATTCTGGCAAAATCCCCCAGTTTAAAATTTCCCGTGAAAAGTTTCCTCCCTGGAAACTTACCTCCCCATGGAAAATCTTCCTTTTGGAAAAAACAGCAGAAAATTCACCCCCCCCCCCAAAAAAAAATGCATACATAATTCCCAATAACAAATACTATACGTAAACTATTGGGAAATTTAAAACTTTAAGACCTTTCCATAAGGGCTCTAGGGGAATTTGTTACCTTCAAAGATATATTTTTGGGTTTTTCAACTCTGCTGAACAGAATGGCTATCTAAAAATTTTGATCAGACGATATTGGGAAAAAAGCGGCGTTGGATGGGACCAAGTTGCCCTCCGGCATATTTGGTCACTGAAAAGAGCACTCTAACTTTTAATTTCCGTTCGAATGAGCTCTCTCTTGATGTTCTAGGACGACTGGGTCGGTACAATTACCCCTAAAAAAAAAACAAAAGAAAAAAAAAGCATCCGTGATCTTTCTTCTGGCAAAAAATATTAAGTTGCACATTTTTGGAGATGTGAGCTTGAAACCTATGCAATAGGGTTTTCTGATACGCTGAATCTGACGGTGTGATTTTCATTAAAATTATTTAACTTGTAGGGGATTTTCCCCCCCTCTTTCCAAAATCAGGTAAATTTTCTCAGGCTCGTAGCCTTTGATGAGTAATACTAAACTTAATAACTTTTAAAGTTTCGATTGCTATTGAGCTGTATCGCTTGTTTTTTTTATTGTTTTTTTTTTTATTCGTATATGTTATTTCGTATGTGAGGGGATTCTCCCCTTAGTCAATACCACGCTCTCTACGCTAAAGTTAAAATTTTGTTTAAATCACAAACCCCTGAATCACAGAGGCCGTTTAATTAGAACAGATAGCTCTTTTGAAAGCACTAAAAAAAACTGTAGCGTAAAAAGCGAGGTATTGACTTGGGAGCGAGCCCCCTCATATACGTAATAATTTCTGTTCGTTTTAAGTTCTAATGTTGCTTGTTACTTTCAGTAGAAAAAATTTGTTGTTTTTTTTTCATTCAATTTCTGATCGTTTTTTAAATAATGCTGGGAAATCCGGCGCCCCCTTCATATAAATGTCCCTTACCCCAAGGAAACATCCTCCAATGAAAGATTCTCCCGAGTAACCCCCTCCTCCAGCCCCCCCCCCCCCACCAGAAAAAAATCCTTCCTGAAAATGTATGTATACTTCCCCATAACTAATACTATATGTAAACAATGGGCAAAGTTCATAACTTGCAGCCCTTCCCCTGGGAACTATGGGGGATTAAGTCAGCCTAAAAGACATATTTATTAAATTTTCGACTATGCTGAACAAAATGGCTATCTCAAAATTTTATTTGGGTGACTTCGGGACAAAAATGAGCGTGGGAGGAGGCCAAATTGCAATCCAATTTTTTTGGTCACTTAATAAGGGCACTAGAACTTTTAATTTCCGTTCAAATGAGCCCTCTTACGATATTCTAGGACTACTGGATTGGAACTATCACCCCTGGGGAAAAAAACAAATAAACAGTCATCCGTGATCTTTCTTCTGACAAAAAATGCAAAATTCCACATTTTTGCAGATAGGAGCTTGAAAGCAGTAGGGTTCTCTGATACGCTGAATCCGATGGTGTGATTTTCATTAAAGTTCTATGACTTTTAGGAGGTGTTTCCCCCTTTTTTCGAAAATAAGTCAAATTTTCTCAGGCGCATAACTTTTAATGGGTAAGATTAAACTTGATGAAACTTATATATTTGAAATCAGCACAAACATCTGATTTATTTGACGTATCTATTGGCATCAAAATTCTGTATTTTGGAGTTTTGATTACTATTGAGCCGGGTCGCTCCTTACTTACAGTTCGTTACCACGAACTGTTCGTTAAAAAAAATTGTTCCAAAAAGTTTTTGAACTTGAAACGAGCAAAAATAACCATTTAAAAGGAAGTCAAACTTAAAACGAACAGAAACGACCATTATAGCTTAATAAATGTCAAAATAACAGAAGTTGGGCCATTACCTCCTACAGGCAGGAGTTACAGCTGTTGTTGTGAAACGACCCAGTTGATCTAATTTTTGATAATGACCATATAAACTTCCGCTGGAAAACCATGAAAGTAATGCTAGCGTTTAGTCAGGCACGTATGACCAAATTTACTTAAAATTAGTTACATTGCGGGGAAGAAGGGGGGGGGTTAAAAAAACACCAAAGTAGGCAAATCATATGGAAAATATTAGAAATTCTTCAGAAAGTGTAAGAACCTCGAAATTTTAGGAAGGAACACGAAACCACAGACCAGTGGCGTCAATTCACGAAAATGAACGGGAGAAGGGGTAATGTATAGTTCAAAATTGATTGGGGGCAAATTTGTTGTTATTTTCAATTTGTCAGTGAAAATACAAAGAAGGAATTGAAAAAAAAGAAAAACTAAAAAGGTATCTTTCATAAAATAGGGGAGTGTAGATGCCTCCCTTAATTTCATACCCCTACCCAAAACTGTATATACCTAGCATATATACTGTATATACCTAGCATGTATATAAAAAGCATATATACCTAGCCGTTGTATTGAGTTGGTGCAACAATGAACAACCACTGGCGGATCCAGGGGGTAGGTGGGTCCCCCCGAGATTTCTTCTGGTGCCCTCTCCCTGTTTTTTTCTTTTTTCACTCATTTTATTAGAATAAATTTGTCAATAATTGTCACATTGAACCCCCCTCAATATTTTACTCATTGGCGCCCTGGTCACATTTCCATCCCCCCCCCCAATTTTTTGCTCTAGATCCGCTCCTGCGAGCAACAAGCATCTTAACAATTTCATAATTTAGATAACACAACTTCCAGTTTTTCTTTTTCCAAATTTAATATTCTCATTACTATCCAGAAAGGCAGTCGTGTTAGGTTTGTTTTATTTTAAGTATTACATCAGTTTCTTTATCTTCTATTTTGAAGAGTGTCCAATTAAAGGAGTTTGACTCATGCCA
Source organism: Artemia sp. Kazakhstan ARC1039 (assembly GCA_029168905.1). Taxonomy (NCBI): domain Eukaryota; kingdom Metazoa; phylum Arthropoda; class Branchiopoda; order Anostraca; family Artemiidae; genus Artemia; species Artemia sp. Kazakhstan ARC1039. The sequence goes on along the minus strand of JAQQPU010000472.1, from coordinate 102,769 downwards.
TGCTACCTTGCATGCCTAAGGATCCTTATTAATATTCAATATATGTAAAAAAACGACGAAAGAAGAAAAAATAAACACTGACCCGATTTTACCGAATTCAAGAAAAACTTGTTTTAAATAACGGAGACGGTCGTCACTGTTTTATGGATTTACGGCAACTACCGCTTTATGCAAAGTCACAGCTCACAACCAATTGATTCGCGATCAGTTAAAAGAAGCTTCCGTGACATTAGTCTATCAATAGCTTGTGACAATTTCACAGTGAAGATGGTGTTAGCCTTCGGGACCTTGTTATACTTAACAGTCGTTTCGGCTCAACTTAATGAAGGTAGGCTAGAATAATATGAGTATTTTCGAATGGTAAATTACTGAAGAAAGTGAACATCATACTTGCCAAAAGCTTGTTTGTAAAAGAGCCGCAGCCAGTGGTGTCATTTCACGGAAATGTAGGGGGGTCAAAGATCTAGAGGGAGCACTTAGTCGTTTTTTCAGTTTTTTAGTGAAAATATAAAAAAAGCCATTTTTCAATGAAAATACAGAAAAAGAGTTTTTTTAATCTAGGATGGGGGTAATAAAACATTGGGGGGGGGATTTTTCCTTCATTCAATTGACCACACTGCCGACAAGTGCGCGCTTTCCTTTATTTCAAGAAACCACAGCTCTAAGTTTAAGCTTTTATGCTGACAGCCTGTTCTGCGGTCGCTATAGGCTACAAAAACAAATTACTTTGATCTAAATTGTAAAAAATTGATTTTTATTGACTTTTTATTCACAACACAAAAAAAAAGAAATGGACAAGGTAAGCAACCAACTTTTGTTGGCCTGTCACTTTCATTACTTCTGCAATCCCAATGATAAAACTTATATGACTTTTTAGTCCATATTACAGATATTAACAAAGAAAAAATTAATCAGGAAATAGAGACTGCGTCAGCAAGACTAGTTTGCGGTTTTGTGGAGTGTCATCCTTTTTCAATAACTCATTCAAATATTATTTAATCTTTGGCTAATTTAATCGTTATCAGCACGTTTCATCTTTGGAAGACAGCATTAATCAGGCCGATCCGGATTTCCAGCTTTTTTGCAGCGGGAGTACCATTGACCTATGTCTGGGGTCTCTATATTTTTAAATTTTGCTTGTAATTTCCTACAGTTTTCATTTAAGTTGGCTCTTTTTACCTTTTAAGACAAACTTCCCCATCCACAACAAAAATACATTCCTCCGTACTTGTCAATTTGTTAAAATTTCGTTGCAAATTTGTCGTATAATCTGTTTTAGCATATGGCTCAATTTAGATGTTAACATAAGCCCCGAGGTGACACTCGGGACGTACTCAGGGACATGGGGTCGCCCCCTTGCCACCCCCTCAAAAAAATCTTGGTCACATATTATTTAAATGGTTAAATAAAAACTAGTTTTTTTATAATCGGCCTCGCCCCTCCTGAAAAACCCTGTGCACTTCCCTGGTGACCAGAGGCGAATATCCTGCATTTTTATTAGGGGTGGGGCAAGAGATAGTTAAGGGGCATGGGATATTTAATAATTTTCTTTTCTCTACACTATTGGGGGGCAACTGGCCCCTTGCCCCTCGAACGACGCCCCTGCTGGTGACATTATATGCTGTGTAAGTAATGCAATCTTTGTATCGCAGACAAGTATCCTCCGGGGGGCTTGTAGCCAGTGTTATTAAAATAAATAAAACACACATTTTTACAGAAAGTAAAGAGCAATGTTAAAACTTAAAACGAATGGAATAGTTCCGTAATTGAGGGGGACACCCCCTCCGAACATTTCACTAGTGCTATGGTGTTTTACTGATACCATTTATCGGTGCAATAAATGCAGTTAATGGGCAATTGCAAGTGTTTTATTTACTGAATGCCATTCCAAACAGTTCGAGGCAATGAACTGTAAGTAGGGAGTGACCCAGATCAATAGTATCCGAAGCTATAAAAAACAGAATTATAATACCAATAGATATATCAAAAGAATCAGATTTTTATGCTGATTTCAAATATGTAAGTTTTACTTAAGTATTTATAAATTTGATTTTACCCATCAAACGTTACCAGCCGGAGAAAATTTGCCTAATTTTTGACATAGGGGGGGGGGAAATAAATGTCATAGAACTTTAATGAAAATCACAAAATCAGATTAGACAATCAGAATCAGTATCAGAGAACCCTACTGTAGAGGTTTCAAGCTCCTATCTGCCAAAATATGGAATTTTGTATTTTTTTGCCAGAAGAAAGATCACGGATGCGTGTTTATTTGTTCTGTTTTTCTGATTTTTTTTTCCAGGGGCGATCGTATCGACCCTGTGTGCCCAGAAGGTGGAGAGAGAGCTCATTCTAACAGAAATTAAAATTTCTACTGCTCTTTTTTTACCAAAAAAATAGAGGGCAACTAGGCCCCCTCCCACGCCACTTTTTTCCCATAATCGTCTGATCAAAATTCATAGATAGCGTTTTTGTGCAGCATAGTGGAAAGACCCAATGACTATATCATTGGAGATGACTTGACCCCCCACAACCCCTGGGGAAAGGTCTTTAGTTATAAAATTTGCCCATTGTTTACGTATAGTATTTTTTATTGGGAAGTATGCGTACATTTTTCGGCTTGGGAGGCGAGGAAACATTTTATGCTGGGGGATTTTGCACGGGGAGAATTTTCCTTGGAGAAGAAAGATTCCAGGGGGGTAACCTTTACAGGGGAAGTTTTATACTGGGGAAATTTGCTAGAATTTCTATACGAAATTTCTTTATAAGTCTTGCTTTCTTTTTACCGACTCAATTTTACGCTCGGAGATGTTAAGGGTAATTGTCCGGGGTAGATTTTCACCAGGATTCAATTGTCCAGAGGATTTTTGCGTGGGGAGGAGGATTTTTCCTTGAGGTCGAGCCAGATTTCCTGGAGTTATTTAAGAACCGATCAGAAATTAAATAAAAAAAAACCAAGTTCTTTTAACTGAAAGTAAGGAGCAACATTAAAACTTAAAACGGACAGAAAGTATTAGGTATATGAGGGAGGGGGTCGCTCCTCCTCAACACCTTGCTCTTTACGCTAAAGCTCAAATTTTGTCCCAATTCTTTAAAAGTGACTCCTGAAACAAAATGGTCGTTTAATTAGAACAATAAGTAACTTTTTTAAACAACGAAAATATTTTGTGTAAAGAACGAGGTGTTGATGAAACGGGTACCCCCTCATATACATTATAATTTATGTTTGCTTTGATTTTAATATTGCTCCTTACTTTCAGTTGAAAAAAACTTGTTTTTTTTTATTTTATATTTAAAGTATTTGAATTGGAAATTTCATTGCTAAATGCGAATACACACTTATGAATTATTCAATTCTTAAGATGTTGTTAAAAATAGTTTTTCTTCTTATGTAGCCACCCTTGTTTTTGAGTGGCTGTTCTTGAGGCATTGGGTATGAAAAGCCAGACTGAAACTTACAGAAAGGAGGGTTAAGGAGTAGGCAGTCTCCTCATACATGGAATAATTGTGTTCGTTTTAAGTTCTAATGTCGGTCTTTACTTTTGTTTAAAAAACTTTTTTTTAATTTAACTTCAGCTCATTTTCTTCTTTAACTTCTCCAACATTATCCTAAATATGAGAAGGGCACTGTCCCCTCAAGCCCCACTCTTCACATCAATATTTCTCCTTTGAAGAACAATGCTTCGAGAAAAAGAGCTCTTATTGTACTCGTGTTTGCTTACGAAATGAGTAATAATTTACATAAATAAACCACCTTCTCCACAATAAGAGGGAAGCTTTCACTCCCTTAGTACTCATACTGCACCCTTCATTCTATCTTCATCTAAATATGTATTTTCCCAATGAAGGAGGCCAGAGGTTAAATCTATGATTATTCTATTTTTATTATTTTATATTTGTGATTAAGAGGTTAAATGTGGATATTCATTCAATTCATATGAAGCACCTCTAATAGAAAGTTTGAACACATGGGTCTTCCTTTGGCGTTTCCTTTTTTATGTCGGCGTGTTTCTGTCGGTTGCAAATTACTTAGTGTGATGATACTTTTTAGACTTAGAGATGCTTTAGATACAAGATGTAGGTGTGTAGGATGTAAGATGTAGAGGATGTGTCGACCAAATTTTCACTCTGAGATTAATAATTTAGTAGTGCTTGACTTATGCTTTCGTGCTCAGTTTTATATATTATGAGCAAGCGTTCAATGTAGCTAATAGAAGAGCTTTAGTGAAGGGCTTATCCTTGTATGGCATACCAGACAAATATATTAAAGTGATTAGTGCTATGTATGAGAATAACATTTCTGCGGTTAAGGTAGGAAATGAGGTTAGTCGCTGGTTTCGTATTAAATCAGGACTTAAGCAGGGTTGCGTTCTATCCTCATTTAAAGGGATCATTTTGATAGACTTTGTCTTAAGGAGCACAGAAAAAGTAACGGGAGAACGTGTAATCAAATGAGGAAGTAAAACTTTCCTGGGGTTAGACTATGCTGATAATTTAATCATCCTAGATTAAAATACTTCAACATGAATGAGCTCTTACAGGTTTTACGGGTTCAGGGTGTAAGAATAGGTTTGGAAATTAAAGTTAAGAAGACTAAGTCGCTAAGGCTAGGAATAGTTAAAGATGAAAAGGTAGTGCTGAGTAACAAGAATGTTGATCAAGTGGACAGTTGCACTTACCTTGGCAGTATTAATAGTAAAGACAGTGGGCGCAGTGAAGATATTAAAAGTAGAATAGCCCAGGCCCAGGGTGTTTTCTCACATTTGGAAAAAGTTTGGAAGAATAGGAAGATAAGTCCGCAAGCCAAGGTTAGAAAATTGGAAGGTACAGTGAAGACAGTGGTTAAACATGGTTTCCGAATCGTGGGCGCTCCGAAAACGGAGGAAGATTTGCTATATATTTTCCAGAGAAATTGTCTACGGACTGTTTTGGGTACCCGGCTGAGTGACTGTATCTCAAACAATAGGCTGTACGAAAAATTTGGTTCTATCCCATTTTCTATGGCTGAAACGTTGATTCTGTTGACACGTTCTGCTGATGAGGCATGACAGGTTACCAAAGAATGTCAATGTCGGCCAACCATCTACCAAACTAAAGCAGGCCGTCCTCGATTGGGGTGGGAGGATATCGTAAGGAAGATTTATCGGAAATGGGAACTTCCTTGGATGGTGTAAAGAGGGATGGAGGAGTAGTGTGTGTAGCTGTTTTGGCCTCAGACTGCTTTGTGCTGCAGTGAGCTGTTAGTAGTAGTAGTAGTTTTTTGAAGGTAATTTAATATGGAGCTCATGCCCTGAGTTCAAGTTTATCATTAGTTTTTGTCAAGCAGCTCGAATTTTTAAAATAACATCTTAGTGAGTTATACATTCTGCAGTTTTAAATGGAAGCAATGGATTAAGCAAAAAAAAAAATAATAATAATAATACATTACCCAGCTATAACAAATAACTATTTATTATAGATAAAGAAACAAAAAAGTCATCAATTAGACCGACTGCTAACTAAACATTTCGAAAACTTTTTTTTCATGACATTTTTGAATGTATTTGGAATATTCTGTTTTAAAGTCCAGCAATAATTTACCATCAGGATGATATTCTATTTTCCTTGGTAGCGGCCGTCCTTGCTTTTAATGGGATGAGGCGTATTCCCCCGGAAAATCCCCGTGGAAAATTACCCCCGTGGAAAATTCCCCCTTCGCGGAAAATTCTCCCCGCGGAAAATTCCATCCTCCTCCCCAGGAAAATTCCCCAACACGTAAAATTGAGTAGCCAAAGAGAAAGTACAAAATAGTTACCACAAAATGTCGATCAGATGTCCGAAGGGGTAACAAAAGGACCATACATCAAAAACAGTTTAGCACAGGGGCTGGTTGGTCTCCATCACTTTCCACTTATAAAAAAAAGGACTGGAACTCTCAATCTTTGATTAAATGAGCATCTTCTGAATTTTATACAACCCTGAGGCGCAGGTGGGGACGGGGAAGGGGCATCCACCCCCCACCCCTTCCTTAGAACTAATTCTCTATTTACCTGAAGGCTCAATGAGAGTTAGTATTTTATGGCATTGAATTTGCAACCTTTCAGACATCTGCCACCTCCCTAACAGCAAAACATTCAGTGAACCCTACTGTAGAGGTTTAAAGCTCTCGTCTACAAATGTTTGGAATTGTGTGTGTTTTACCAAAGAAAGATCATGGATGTGTGATCCTTACCTTAGACCTTAGATCCACCTGTGCCTCCAGAGGCACCCAGGGCATCAAGAAGGAGCCGCCAATCTTCCCGCCGGTTTGCTGCTGCAAGTATGTCCTCCCACTGAGGTTGGATTGATGTGTGCAGGTTACGGAGATCTGTCTGGTACGTTTGACGCAGGGTGTTTCTGGGTCTGCCTCTGCGGCGTGGACCCGATGGCTGCCAATGGAGCGCTGCATTTGGTAGTCGGAGATTGTCCATACGTAGTACATGGCCGAGGTATCTCCATCGGCGGACTCTTATAATATGTGTCACAAGAGGCTGGCCAGTCTTGTCACGGATGGATTGGTTTGTTATTCTGGATGTGTGATCACTTTCCCAATATTAAAAAGGATCAGACGTATAAACGGTTTTAGGACAGGGATTGGTTGGCCTCAAGTCACTTTCGATTTAAAAAAAAGACTAGAACTCTCAATTTCCGATCGAATGAATATCCTCCGAAGTTTCTACGAGCATCAGGGGGAGGTTGGGGATTCCCCATCCTATATAGAATACAACCTGGTCATTTTGGGGTTCAGTGTTACTCTTTACTTTCATAATAATAGCGTATACCATAAAGTTTCTCGGAAATCTAGAGGGAATATCGAGGCCGTGGTTAAGGGAGGGATAAATGGGGTTGACCTCTCTTCCGAAATGTTTGTATGACTTGTGAAAACGCAATAAAATAACATTAAAATGCAATTTTAATTCGATTTTAAAGTTTTCTTTCTGTAAAAAAAATGAAAATAATATTCTCCCCCAAACAAAAGTCCTGAATACGGCCCTGAGGATTATATATCAATTTCTGCATCCATGCTCCCCTCCATGTATCCCATAGAAATAATTCTGTATTTATCTGAAGGCTCAATGAGAGTTGGGATGTTTTTGCATTAAGATATGCCCTAAGAGGCATCTGCCTAACCACCCTAACCACAATGCAATCAGAGAGTCCTACAGCAGAGATTTCAAGCTCTCATCTAAATAAATTTGGAATTGTGTATTTTTTGCCAAAGAATGATCATGGATAAAACAACAGCAAATAAAAGAACAGGGAATTACCTAAAACAGTGAAATTTGTTTAGACCTTAAAAATATTTTGGCTCTGTACGGGGGGGGGTGTAATAGTATCACTCTAATTGCAACTATGTTTTATTTGTGTAGCATAAATATTGCATTCACATGCCTATCGGCAAAGAAAAGGCGAGGCAGGACATCGTCTCCGTCCACCCAAATTTTATCAGTAAAATTATTATTGAGAACTTATTAAACAAAATTAGTTTTACCGAAAATTTTACTAAATATTCACATCCTGTCAAAAATATGCAGAAAAATGAAAAAGCGGGAAGCTACCAGCCAATTTACAATTATTGATACATACATTTTAACAGCAAGAAATTAAGGGTTTATTTTGCTGGTAGCCCACATCAAATCTTGGTTAAGTTAAGCCTGGAAAGGGTTTGAGAAACAATCAGAAATTAAATTAAAGAAACACCTTCTTTCCACTTAAATTAAGGACTAACATGAAAACTTAAAACAAATAGAAATTATACCGTAAATCAGGGGGACTACCCCCTTTTCAAAGCCTCACTCTTTATGCTAAAGCTGTATTTTTTGCCACAATTCTGTAAAAAACAACTTCTGAAAAACAAGAGCCGTTGAACTGGAATAAGAAACTTTGTTTAAAACACTGTTAATCAGTAATAACTCATTCACTATTAACTTGTTGAGAAGCAGGCTATATATTATAAAGGGCACTGAAACTTTTGGTTCCCAACTGAATGAAATCCTCCAAAGTTTATGCGACCACCCTTCCCATAAAACCCTTATATCTTAGCCATGGACAACTTTCATAGCTTACAGCCCTTGCCCTGTGGGATGGAAGCCGATTGTCAAACCCGAAGGCGTGGTTATTTGGCATTACCCTGATTTACATAAGAAAACGGTTGCAATTTTTTTTATGGAATTCGTTTTTTTTAAGAAAGCTACAAAGGGAAAGGTAATTTTCAAACTCTAGGAGTAAATTTTTCCCTTCCAATTTTTCCCTTCCTGGGCAATTTTTAATTACTTAAAGGTTTCTGCCACAATGATACAGAGAATTGTGCAGATGATCTCGATATTCTTTGTCAAACACTACCTAACGGATAAGTTAATAATTCTAACTTTTTCGAATTCTTTCAAATATGAGGTACGGTCGCTATTTGAATGCGGGGAATAAATAGTAGTGTCCCCATAGGCACTTCTGTGACATCCCTAGGGACTATTTTCTTCCATAGATTCAGGGACTCAAGAAGGATGTTTAACGGCGATTTTCTCTTTTGGCGACCAGGTACCGCAATTTTAGGCGAAATTCTTGTCCTGGTAAGATTTACAGGATTTCAATTTTATATTATATGATTACATGGAATGTGGTCCGTATAATACACAAGTTTTAATAACAACTGAAGTTCCTAGCCCCTCGCACCTGTCCCCAGCTGGCAAGATTCCCATTTTAGGCAAGAGTTCAATGGTTGGGTTAGGTCAGGTGAATTTCTATGACAGCCCTCTGACGTCACGGTACACACCCCCGTTCCAAGTGCATGCTACACCACGCGACACATCCTCGCCTTTATAGTGTCAGATAAGTGCAGCTATCAACCCCTCAAAACGATTCTATTAAAGGGAACACAGTTGCCAAGACTCCGTGACACACCCCTCTGGACTCCAGTGACGTCATACGACTTACCTCGTTTCAAACGGACAGATATGTACTTTGCGACAGGAGCCCATAGGGGAATCCCCGTTTATAGCTCAAACCTTACGTAATTATTGTGCAACACTGCCATGTGGTACTTTTTTCGCCCAAAACCCCCAAAGTGGTTTTTTCATTAACTTAATGGCGGTACATACTTTATGTAAGGCTATGTAATTATTGTGCAATACTGTCAGGTAATACTTTTTTCGCCCAAAAGCCCCCTAGACATTTTCTTTTTTGGCCTTTAATTTTTTCGCTCGAAACACCTTTCACTTTTTTCTTTTTCTATAGTTCTTGACCCCGCCAGGACTCGAAAGGTCATTCTCTTCCAATGGTACAGCGCCTCAAGCAAGTCGTCCATGAAACCATTCACAGTGTTTTGTATCAGGAACCACATTCTAAAAATAATCTATTGCATGACAGCTAAGACTCCCCATTTTTTGGCACTCGTTAGAATGACGTATATACAGTCAAATTTGGCACGCACTCGGAAACCATCTATTTCCAGGAGACATTTGCTCTCAAGATATTAATAACGATAAAACGAAAATGTATGGTTTCTTTATGTGGGTTATTAGATTTCCCAAAGGAAAAATTTCCTCTTCCATGGGAAAAATTCCTTAATTTCTCCATCCTAACTGTTCAGCTGTAATTCACCCCACAATGACATTACATGACTCTCCCCCCCCCAACCTGACAAGATATCATCTCCACCAAGACATTTTTTCAAGAATAATGTATTTAAATCCCGTGATTCAAGTGTTTTGCAACCCAAGCCAATCATAATGCCCCACAAAATACTCCACACCGCCATGGCATTCCACCCATGTGAAACCGCCCCCAACTCCCTGGGTGACCTGATATTGGTGATACATTTAAACCATATTAAGAGATTTCTTTGAAGGACTTTTAACTAAATGCACCGTTTCATTGAGTACTGTTAGATTTCACTCCCCCTCTAGTGAAAAATTCATTTAACACATCCCACCTTATCTTTAACATCTAGAGTATACTAGTCAATGACAATGTATACAAGCTTGGTAAATTATGGATGATATTAAACACCCCCATGACATCGCTACATCTCCCCCGAGACATCTTTCAGGCATTTCCTAATAAAGAATTATGCTTTTAAAACCGTGAAATAAGTTTTTGCAACCCAAACCTATCATGATGCCCTCACAAAACACTCCACACCGCCATGGCATAACCCCCATCCATCACCATACGGCACCAGACCACCCCCTCCCGGGTGACCTAATGTTAGTGGTATATTTAAACCATATTAAGAGGTATTATTGAAAGACATTTAAGGAAATACCCTTTTTTTCATTGCGATAAACTTATGGATATTTCACATTATCCAAACAATAGATTCCACCCTCCACCTAGCATTCATATTCAGAGGGCGCCCTTTATAATAGATGCAATTTTTAGGAGTTAAGTTAGCAAGGTTTACACCTCTGGCAACCCACCCAAGATTCTAGACGTTCTAATATTTCTTTTTTATTGGAAGGATTCCTATCAATTTTGATACAATGTTTTCTGGAAGATTCCCAGTATTTCTATGACCAGGTCTAATATGAATGATGTCAGTGTGTCTCTCAACCTAGACTAAAAGGACCCCATGAGGCTCCAGCATGGCACACACACTCGTGTTGTGTATTAACCACGATGTATATCTTAAGAAAAGATAACTAATGGGAAAGCTTGGAAGATCATCTTGTGAGAAGGGTAGATACCCAAACCATTAAAAGTATACTCATGGCCCAGAACGGAATGGCGCTACGACACTGTTTTCACACTAGCACCAGCCCTCCATATGACACCAACACTCACCCCCTAATACATTTTCAACCTATTTCGCCCCCGAAAATAAACTCCTGGAATCACGTTAAACACTATATTTTTGAAAACAGAACAACCCCCTTCTTTACTAGTGTTTTATATTCTAAGCAATTCACCCCACAGTACCATACTCTTACTGCCCCCTGTGACACTCCTCTGTCATTGCCCCATCCCCCGCCCCCCCCCCTCCCAAAAAAAAACCTTTCAGACATTTCTTGTTAAAAAATCTATTTTAAAGTCATTCATTTGGGTTTTTCCAAGCAATTCACTCCACAGTGCAGCATTATAACTACTCTAAGACCCCTGTCTCATCGCCCCATCCCCCCAAAACACTTTTTAGACATTTTTAATAAGAATTCTATTTCAACTCATTCATTTCGCCAGCAATTCACACCACCCCTAAAACGCCCAATATCCCCTAAAACACTTTTTAGACATTTCTTGTTTAAAATTTTATTTCAAGTAATTCATTCGGTTTTTGCAAGCAATTCACGCCACAGTACAGAAATGAAACTACTCTAAGACACCCGTCTCTCACCGCCCCATCTCCCCCAAAACACTTTTTTCAGACATTTCTTGTTAAATATTTTATTTTCAAGTCGATCATTCGGGTTTTCTAAAGCAATTCACACCATAGTACATCACTATAACTACTCTAAGACACCCCTCTCCAATCACCCCATCCCCCCCCCCAAAAAAAAACACTTTTTAGACAGTTTTTGTTAAAAATTCTATTTTAAGTCATTCATTCGGGTTTTGCAAGCAATTTACACCACAGTACAACAATATAACTACTCTAAGATACTCCTCTCTCATTGCCCCATCTCCTCAAAATACTTTTTCAGACATTTCTTGTTAAAAATTTGTATTTCAAATCATTCATTCGGGTTTTCCCAAGCAATTCAGCCTACAGTAAAGCGCTATAACTACTCTAAGACATCCCTATCTCAACGCCCCATCTCCCCAAAAACACTTGTTAGACATTTTGTTAAAAATTTTATTTTCAAGTCATTTATTCGGGTTTTCGCAAGCAATTCTAAAACACTAAAACACTTTTTAGACATTTCTTGTTTAGAATTTGATTTTAAGTCATTCATTTGGTTTTTGCAAGCAATTCACGCCACAGTACAGCACCATGACTACTCTAAGACACCCCCTCTGTCATCGCCCCATCGCCCCAAAACACTTTTTCAGGCATTTCTTGTTAAATATTTATGTTTCAAATCATTCATTCGGGTTTTCCCAAGCAATTCAGCCCACAGTTCCACACTGTAACTACTCTAAGACACCCCTCTGTCATCGCCCCATCTCCCCAAAGAACACTTTTCAGACATTTCTTGTTAAAAATTTTATTTTCAAGTCATTCATTCGGGTTTCCCCTGGCAATTCACACCACAATACAGCACTATAACTACTCATCGCCCCATCTCCCCCAAAACACTTTTTAGACATTTTTGTTGAAATTTTTATTTCAAGTCATTCATTCGGGTTTTCGTGTGAACTTCACGCCACAGTACCGCACTATAACTACTCTAAGACACCCCTCTGTCATCACTCCATCTCCCCCAAAACACTTTCCTGTTAAAAATGTTTATTTCAAGTCATTCATTCGGGTTGACATTTCCTGTTAAAAATGTTTATTTCAAGTCATTAATTTGGGTTTTCGCAAGCAATTCACCCTAGAATACAGCACTATAACTACTCTAAGACATCCCTCTGTCATCACCCCATCTCCCCCAAAACACTTTTTCAGATATTTCTTGTTAAAAATATTATTTCAAGTCATTCATTCGGGTTGTCGTAAGCATTTCAGCCCACAGTACCACACTATAACTACTCTAAGACACCCCTCTGTCATCGCCCTATCTCCCCCACAACACTTTTTAGACATTTCTTTTCAAAAATTTGATTTCAAGTCATTCATTTGGGTTTTCGGAAGCAATTAACACCACAGTACAGCAATATAACTACTCTAAGACGCCCCTCTTTTATCGCCACCATCTCCCACAAAATACTTTTCAGACATTTCTTGTTAAAAGTTTTACATCAAGTCATTCATTCGGGTTTTCGCAACCAATTCACCGCACAGTAGCACACTATAACTACTCTAAGACACCCATCTGTCATTGCCTCATCTCCCCCAAAACACTTTTTAGAAATTACTTGTTAAAAGTTTTATTTGAAGTCATTCATTCGGGGTTCCGCAAGAAATTATCACCCCAGTACAGCACTATAAGTACTCTAAGACACCCCTCTGTCATCGCCCCATCTCCCCCAAAACACTTTCAGACATTTATTGCTAAATAATTTAATTCAAGTCATTCATTTGGGTTTTCGCAAGCAATTCACGCCGTTGTACCACACTATAACTACTCTAAGACACCCCTCTGTCATCGCCCCATCTCCCCCGAAACACTTTTTAGACATTTCTTGCTAAAAATTTTATTTAAAGTCATTCATTCGTGGTTTCGCAAGCAATTCACGCCATGGTACCACACTATAACTACTCTTAGACACCCCTCTGTCATCGCCCCATCTCCCCCGAATTTCTTGCTAAAAATTTTATTTCAACTCATTCATTCAGGTTTTTGCAAGCAATTCAAGCCAGTTTTCAAGCCAAGACTCTAAGACTCTCTCATCGGCCCATCTCCCCAAAAACACTTTTGAGACATTTCTTGCTAGAAATTTTATTTCAAGTCATTCATTCGGGTTTCGCGAGCAATTCAAGCCAGTGTTCACGCTATAACTACTCTAAGACACCCCTTTGTCATCGCCCCATCTACCCCAAAACACTTTTTAGACATTTTTTGTTAAAATTTTTATTTTCAAGTCATTTATTCGGGTTTTCGCAAGCAATTCAGCCCACAGTACAGCACTATAACTACTCTAAGAAACCCCTATCTCAACGCCCCATCTAAACAAAAACACTTTTTAGACATTTTTGTTATAAAAATTTTATTTTCAAGTCATTTATTCGGGTTTTCGCAAGCAATTCAGCCCACAGTACTACACTATAACTATTCTAAGACACCCCTCTATCATCGCCCCCATCTCCCCAAAACACTTTTTCAGACATTTCTTGTTAAAAGTTTTATTTCAAATCATTTATTCGGGTTTTCGCAAGCAATTCACACCACACTACATCACTATAACTACTCTAAGACATCCCTTTCTCATCGGCCCATCTCCCCAAAGACACTTTTCAGGTATTTCTTGCTAAAAATTTTATTTCAAGTCATTCATTCGGGTTGCGCGGAGACGCCAATGTTCCACACTATAACTACTCTAAGACACCGTTGTCATCGGCATATCTCCCTCAAAACACTTTTTAGACATTTCTTGCTAAGATTTTTATTTCAACTCATTTATTCGGGATTTCGCAAGCAATTCAGCCCACAGTACCATACTATAACTGCTCTAAGACACCCCTCTGTCATCGGCCCATCTCCCCCAAAACACTTCATACATTTCTTGTTAAAAATTTTATTTTCAAGCAATTCATCGGGTTTTCCCAAGTAATTGATGCCACAGTACAGCACCATAACTATTCTAAGACATCCCCTCTGTCATCGCCCCATCTCCCCAAAACACTTTTTCAGACATTTCTTGTTAAAAATTTTTAATTCAAATCATTTATTCGGGTTTTCCCAAGCAATTCAGCCCACAGTACCACACTATAACTACTCTAAGACACGCCTTTGTCATCGGCCCGTCTCCCCCAAAACACTTTTCATACATTTCTTGTTTAAAATTTATTTTCAAGTAATTCATTTGGGTTTCCCCAAGCAATTCACACTACAATACAGCACTATAACTACTCTAAGACACCCCTATCTCAACGCCCGATCTCCCCAAAAACACTTTTTACACATTTTTGTTAAAAATTTTATTTCCAGTCATTAAATCGGGTTTTCGCAAGCAATTAAACCCACAGTACAGCAATATAACTACTCTACGAGACTCTTCTGTCATCACTCCATCCCCCCTAAACACTTTTTTCAGACATTTCTTTTAAGAAAATCTTATTTCAACTCATTCATTCGGGTTTTCGCAATCAATTCAGCCCACATTACCACACTACAACTACTCTAAGACACCCCTCTGTCATCGCCCCATCTCCTCCAAAACACTTTTTAGACATTTCTTGCTAAAAATTTTATTTCAAATCATTCATTTGGGTTTTCGCAAGCAATTCACACCACAGTACATCACTATAACTACTCTAAGACACCACTCTCTCATCGCCCCATCTCCCCCAAAACACTGTTTAGACATTTCTTGCTAAAAATTACATTTCAAGTCATTCATTCGGGTTTCGCGACCAATTCACGCCAGTGTTCCACACTATAACTACTCTAAGACACCCCTT
>JAQQPU010000472.1:58107-87584 GCA_029168905.1 Artemia sp. Kazakhstan ARC1039 | reverse complement strand
TTTCGTTAAAAATTATCTGTTCAAGTCATTTATTCGGGTTTTCGCAAACAGTTCAGCCCACACTACCACACTATAACTACTCTAAGACACCCCTCTGTCATCGGCCCATCTTCCCCAAAAAACCTTTTCATACATTTCTTGTTAAAATTTTATTTTCAAGTAATTCATTTGGGTTTTACCAAGCAATTCACGCGACAGTACAGCACCATAACTACTCTAAGACCCCCTCTGTCATCGCCCCATCTCCCTAAAATACTTTTTCAGACATTTCTTGTTAAAATTTTTTATTTCAAATCATTCATTCGGGTTTTCCCTAGCAATTCAGCCTACAGTACCACACTATAACTACTCTAAGGCACCCCTCTGTAATCGGCCCATTTCCCCCAAAACACATTTCATACATTTCTTGTTAAAAAATTTATTTTCAAGTCATTCATTCGGGTTTTCGCAAGAAATTCACACCATAGTAAAGCACTATAACTACTCTAAGACACCTCTATCTCAACGCCCCATCTCCCCCAAAACACTTTTTAGATATTTTTGCTAAAAATTAGTACAGAAATATAACTACTCCAAGACACCCCTCTGTCATTACCCCATCTCCCCCAAAACACTTTTTTAGACATTTCTTTTTTTTTAATCTTATTTCAAGTCATTCATTCGGGTTTTCGTATTCAATTCAACCCTAAGTACTACACATTAACTACTCTAAGACACCCCTTTGTCGAAGCCCCATCTCATTCGGGTTTTTGCAAGCAATTCACGCCATAGTACCACACTATAACTACTCTAAGACACCCCTCTGTCATCGCCCCAACTTCCCCAAAACACTTTTTAGACATTTCTTGCTAAAAATTTTACTTCAACTCATTCATTCGGGTTTTCGCAAGCAATTCACGCCACAGTACATCACTATAACTATTCTAAGACACCCTCTCTCATCACCCCATCTCCCCCAAAACACTTTTTAGACATTTCTTGCTAAAATTTTTATTTCAAGTCATTCATTTGGGTTTCGCGAGCAATTCACGCCAGAGTTCCACACTATAACTACTCTAAGACACCCCTTTGTCATTGCCCCATGTTCCTCAAAATTCTTTTTAGACATTTTTTGTTAAAAATTTTCTTTTCAAGTAACATATTCGGGTTTTCGCAAGCAATTCAACCCACACTATAAATACTCTAAGACACCCCTCTGTCATCGGCCCATCTCCCCCAAAACACTTTTCATACAATTATTGTCAAAAATTTTATTTTCAAGTAATTCATTCGGGTTTTACCAAGCAATTCACGTCATAGTACAGCACCATAATTACTCTAAGAAACCCCCTCTGTCATCGCCCACTCTCCCCAAAACACTTTTTCAGACATTTTTTGTTAAAATATTTTATTCCAAATCATTCATTCGGGTTTTCCCTAGCAATTCAGCTCACAGTACCACACTATAACTACTCTAAGACACCCCTCTGTCATCGGCCCATCTCCCCCAAAACACTTTTCATACATTTATTGTTAAAAATTTTATTTCCAAGTCATTCATTCGGGTTTTCGCAAGAAATTGACACCACAGTATATCACTATAAATACCCTAAGACACCCCTATCTCAACGCCATCTGCCCCAAAACACTTTTATAGACATTTCTTTTAAAAAAAATCTTATTTCAAGTCATTCATTCGGGTTTTCGTAATCAATTCAGCCCATAGTACCACACTATAACTACTATAAGAAACCCCTCTGTCAAAGCCCCATTTCCCCACTACACTTTTCAGACATTTCTTGTTAAATATTCCTTTTCAGATATTTCTTGTTAAAAAACTTTATTTCAAGTCATTCATTCGGGTTTTCTTAAGCAATTCACCCCACAATACAGCATTATAACAACTCTAAGACGCCCCTCTGTCATCACTCCATCTCCCCAAAAACACTGTTTAGACACTTCTTGTTAAAAATTTTTATTTCATGTCGTTCATTCGGGTTTTCTCAAGCAATTCACCCCAAAGTACATCACTATAACTACTCAAAGACACCCCTCTGTCATCACCTTATCTCCCCAAAAACACTTTTTTCAGACATTTATTTTTAAAAAAATCTTATTTCAAGTCATTCTTTCGGGTTTTCGCAATCAATTCAGTCAACATTACCACACTATAACTACTCTAAGACAGCCCTTTGTCAAAGCCCCATCTCCCCCACAACACTTTTCAGACATATCTTGCTAAAAATTCCTTTTCAGATATTTCTTGTTAAAAAATTTTGTTTCAAGTCATTCATTCGGGTTTTCCCAAGCAATTCATCCCACAATACAGCATTATAACTACACTAAGACATCCCTCTGTCATCACCCCATCTCCCCCAAAACACTTTTTCAGACATTTCTTGTTAAAAATATTATTTCAAGTCATCCATTCGGGCTTTCGCAAGCAATTCAGTCCACAGTACCACACTATAACTACTCTAAGACACCCCTCTGTCATCGCCCTATCTCCCCCACAACACTTATTAGACACTTCTTGTTAAAAATTTTATTTCAAGTCATTCATTTGGGTTTTCGCAAGCAATTAACACCACAGTAAAGCAGTATAACTACTCTAAGACGCCCCTCTTTCATCGCCACCATCCCCCAAAAAACAGTTTTCAGACATTTCTTTTTAAAAGTTTTACTACAAGTCATTCATTCGGGTTTTCGCAACCAATTCACACCACAGTAAAGCACTATAACTACTATAAGAGACCCCTCTCTCATCGCCCCATCCCCCCGCAAGGAAAATGCTTTTTATACATTTTTGTTAAAAATTCTATTTTAAGTCATTCATTCGGATTTTGTAAGCATTTCAAACCACAGTACAGCACTATAACTACTCTAAGACACCCCTCTGTCATCGCCCCATCTCACTCAAAACACTTTTTCAGACATTTCTTGCTAAAAATTTAATTCAAGTCATTAATTCGGGTTTTCGCAAGCAATTCACGCTATTTTACCACACTTTAACTACTCTAATATACCCCTCTGTCATCGCCCCATCTCCTCCAAAACACTTTTTAGACATTTCTTGCTAAAAATTTAATTCAACTCATTCATTCGGGTTTTCGCAAGCAATTCACACCACAGTACATCACTATAACTACTCTAAGACACCCCTCTCTCATCGCCCAATCTCCCTTAAAACACTTCTTAGATATTTCTTGCTAAAAATTTTATTTCTTTCAATTTATTCATTTGGGTTTCGCGAGCAATTCACGCAGATGCTCTACACTATAACTACTCTAAGCCACCCCTTTTTCATGGCCCCATCTCCCCCAAAACACTTTTTAGACCTTTCTTGTTAAAAATTTTATTTTTAAGTCATTTATTCGGGTTTTCGCAAGCAATTCAGCCCACAGTACCACACTATAACTACTCTAAGATACCCCTCTGTCATCGGCTCATCTCCCCCAAAACACTTTTCATACATTTCTTGTTAAAAATTTTATTTTCAAGTAATTCATTCGGGTTTTCCCAAGCAATTCACGCCACAGTACAGCACCATAACTATTGTAAGACACCCCTCTGTCATCATGTCATCTCCCCCAAAACACTTTTTTCAGACATTTCTTTATATCAATTCTGCCCACAATTCAGCAATCAATTCAGCCCACAATACCACACTATAACTACTCTAAGACACCCCTCTGTCAAAGCCCCATCTCCCCCACAACATTTCAGACATTGCTTGTTAAAAATTTCTTTTCAATTATTTCTTGTCAAAAATTTTATTTCAAGTCATTCATTCGGGTTTTCGTGTGTGCTTCACGCCCCAGTAGCGCACTTTTCTTACTCTAAGACACCCCTCTGTCATCACCCCATCTCCCCAAAAACACTTTTTCAGACATTTCCTTTTAAAAGTTTTACTTCAAGCCATTCATTCGGGTTTTCGCAACCAATTCACACCACAGTAAAGCACTATAACTACTCTAAGACACCCCTCTCTCATCGCCCCATCCCCCCCCAAAAAAAACACTTTTTAGACTTTTTTGTTAAAAATTCTACGGACCACATTGCAAGTAATCATATGACATAAAACTGAAATCTTGTAAATCTTGCCGGGACACGAATTTTGCCTAACATTGCGGTACCTGCTCGCAAAAAGAGGAAATCGCCGTTAAACATTCTTCTTGAGTCCTTGAGCCCATGGAAGAAAAGATTAGTCCCTAGGGATGTCACAGAAGTGCCTATGGGGACACTACTCCTGGAATATGTAACAATGTATTTGTTTTGGCTTTATGTGGCTCACTCATATCAATGCAATTTATCAATATAAATCGGCTAACCTGAAAACAAATCAATTTAATAAAAAAAACCATAAATGATATTTAGATAAATCACGTATATTAAAAGTTAGTTAAACAAATTAAATCTTACAGAGTCAAAATCAAATTACTAGCAAATTAATAGCTCGATACCAAGGGCTATTAGAATAGAGTTTGGTTCAATTATGAGACTGAGTAGGTTCTGCTGGGCGTGGGAGGTGGGGAAACTGGAGAGGGGATATGTACTGCAGAATTAGTGGTGAATCTTGCTGAAAACAGCCGAGTGTATTAGACATTTACCTTCGCGCACCAGAAAGCTTGTGTTATGTTATACTACTGTCGTCTACCGCAGCTCGTGGCTGACAATTTTATAACAGTCAAGCACCAGCACTTATATTTATGATTTATTAATGTTTGTTTATTGTTTATAATGTATTGCGTAATGTTTTTAAATCACCAAGTAGCGTGTTGTTAAATAGTTACTTTCGTCACTGCTGCTTGAATAGCAGCTACTTCAATAGCACCCACTCTTGCCTCCCCCAGTAAAATCACAGTAGCTACGCCCCTGGTGGTGTATTTTGTAATCTCAGAGGCACAGGAAAATAAGCAAATATTTCATACTTCGCTTTAGCTGTCAATAACAAATACGCGCTAATTAAAAAAAAATATTCAGGAAGACCTATTTTTCCCAAGAGTCCTCTAATATCCTGACAAAACACAAGATTTAATTCTTCAAAGAAAAAGGGTTGTAGATCTTTCACTCTTTCAGGATAAATGGTAATTCATGTTCCTGGTTTAAGTAAATTTATGTCCTTCAACCTGGAGGCCAAAAACTGAGAAATTTGTTTTAGGTAATTTGATGAATTGGTCAACTTTTTGTGTAAACTAGATTTGCTTAGAATTATAACATAAAATTCTTCAAGTTAGCTGAATATTATGTTTTCATTTTAGCCTATGCCATACTATACGACCATCTTTGCGTAAGTGCAAACAATGTCTTTTGGATCAATCCTAAAACAAAAAAAAGTGAGTCAACGAACTGTAAGCAAGGACCTACTCGGCCCAACTCTACAAACCGATATTTTGATAGCATTAGATACATAAAAAGAATTGACTTTTTTTGCCGATTGCAAATATATTAAGTTCATTAAGTATAATGTTACCCTTCAAAAGCTGCGAGCCTAAGAAAATTTGCCTGATTTTTGAAAAAGACGGAAACTCACCAAAAGTCAAGCGATCTTAACGAAAATCACACCAGTAGGTTCAACATATCAGAGAAGCATACCGTAGAGGTTTCATGCTCCTATCTACAAAAATGTGGAATTCTGTATATTTTGGCAAAAGAACGATCACCGATGCGTGTTTATATGTTTTTTTTCCAGGGGTGATTATATTGAACCAATGGTCCTAGAAGATCAGAAGAGAGTTTATTCCAATGGAAATCATAAGTTCTAGTGTCCTTTTTAAGTGACCAGAAAGATTGAAGGGCTTCAAGCCCCCCTCTCATGCTCATTTTTCCCCAACAACGTCCGACCAAAATTTAAAGATAGCCATTTAATTCAGCATAGTTGAAAGGTCCAATAACTTTGCTTTTGGTCATAACATGACCCTCCATAGTCCATGGGGAAAGGGTTGTAAATTATTCAATTCACCGTTATTGTTCACATATAGTAATTGTTAATTTGAAATATACGGCCATTTTTGGGGGGTAATTTTATGCAGGGAGGAAAATTTCCGGGGATTTTTCCAGGAGAAATGATGCACGAGAAGAGGGGAGGGGATATCCTGACATGACTTGAAAACACTCAGAAATTAAATTGAAAAAAACATGTCTTTTTTCAACTGAGAGTTAGAATCAATATTGAAACTTAATTCTAACAGAAACTATTCTGTACATAAAAAGGGGGGAGTGTGTCCCTTCCTTAACCCCCGTTGTTTACGCTAAAGTTTGACCTTTTGTCCTGATCCTTTATGGAACACTACGGAAACACAAGGGCCGTTAATTTTGAATACGAAGTTTTTTAAAAAGCCTTAAGACTTTAGCGTAAAGAGTTTGCCCCATTTTTGAATCAACTTGGTCAAAGTGGTGAAAGACTTGATAGCCTAATTAGAGTAAAACCAAGGGGAGGCTGGCAAAACTTTTTCAGAGTTGTATAAAATGACGGGAGGAGCTGGCAGATTGAAGAAGGGGCAGCCCCCTTATATACAGAATAGTTGTCTATTCGTTTTAAGTTTTAATGTTGCTCCTTACTTTCAGTTGGATTTTTTTTATTTAATCATACACAGACTCAAGTTAAAGCATCTGCGATCATAGTATTAGATTGTAATTCATTCTCACTGATAGGTCTTAGGTGCTGAAGAACAATTAAATAGGGTGAAATATCCCTTAAGCCAAATGAAGCAATAAATGGATAAAAAAAAACTTAAGAAAGGGCATAAGAAAATAAGAAAACAAAAAGACCTACAAAAATGGCAAAAAATAGAGAAACCACTTTTTCATTTTCATTAAGGTTTCCAGTCATTATTTTTAAAAACTTGTTACGTTTTTTCATCTTCAATTTGACAAATTATATCAAGAGGATATATGTTCAAAAAAGGTCTATTTTAAATTACTGGAATGTACTTACTCCGTGCCTAGTTTTAAAGAGCCTAATTTTCACACTCTTTGATTGGATAATTTGTTCTTTTACAGATTTTTCGTTAGAAGCAAGCCCTACAAACAATAATGACCTTTCTCATTGTTCTACGTCTCCGACAGTTGAATCGCTCATTTACCAGTTACTGCTGTCATCATTTTCTCGGCGACTGGAAGCCATTGTTCCTGATCAGCTAGTTCCTACCTCTAAGTCACTCCCGGAAGTGAAAACTTCAGTGGTCATAATTGAACGACCACAAACAACAACTGAAACCATTCAAAAAGTTTTACCCATTTGGTTTAGAAACAAAAGAATCATGTCCACTATAAATTATTTTAGTACTTACGTAATTACGGAAACAATCACCCATTATTCAACGGCAACTGTTGGCACCCCTCAAGATTTAAGTGAGCCTTTTAACGAGATAAGGAAAAAACGAGATGCTGAAGACATAGAACCATCGTTTGTTCAACCTGGGGAACTAACGACTACAGGAACAAGTCAAGATTTCCAAGCGGCGTGGAGGCGTATTGAAGAAAATTTAGAAAAGCGACAGATTAGTCCAATCGACGAAAAAATGTCTGTTGAGGAAAAAGAGGCCCGTCGAATGACGAAAGAACTTTTAAAAACCCTCGAATTCCAAGAGTCATTGAAAAGAATACAACAAAGTGTACAAAAAATGGTCGATAAAAAGTTTGAATCTTTAGATAGCAACGAAGTTCAATGATTGTGTTTCTTTGCTATAAGAGTGTTATTTATATACTTTTTTTCTTATTTTAATTAAAATTTCTAAAACAATTTGAAACAATATAAAGGCTAAATAGGGTTTGAAGGTATAGTATGGGAGGCAATTTAAGTAAAATTCTCTGATTTATGGAGGGGCCCCTTTCTCCCTTCCGACGTCTAAGGAGGGGGGGGGGGTAAATAAATTCTTTTTTTTTGTGGCCAACTTTTGATGCTTTGAAATCGTTCAGTAGTGTCATTTATTTTGCGTCGGTAACTTTCAACAAAAGAGAGTTTGGCTCATCCAAATCATAGGCAGCGCAATAGCGCTGCCTAAGTAAAGAACGATGTTGGCACAATGTATTATTTATTTTTCCATACCAGGGCACTTCGTATCGAAGGAGTTGTCATACAAACTTCAAAAAAGGCTCATTCGATTGAAAATTGGAATGGCTAGTGCCCTTTTTAATAGTCGAAACTTATAGTCGATTGGTAGGCAACTAACACCCCTTCTAAGCACACCATTTCCCCAAACACATCCAATCAAAATTTTGAGATAGCCATTTTGTTCAGCGTACTTGATTTTTAGATAGAAATTATGTTTTTGAGGAGGACACTACCCCACAGCCCTCAGGGCAAGGGTTGTAAGTTGTGCCCCGAGGGCATATAAAGTTTTTAATAGAAAGCGTTGTCATATAAACTTCAAAAAAGGCTCATTCGATTGGAAATTCAAAGGGCTAGTGCCCTTTTTAATAGTTGAAAGTGATTGGAGGGCAACTAACCCCCCTCTACTGTCCACCTTTTCCCAAAACACATCCAATCAAAATTTTGAGATAACCATTTTGTTCAACGTAGTTAAAAGTCCTGGAAACTACGTCTTTGAGGATGACAGCCCCCCCCCCACAGCCCTCAGGGCAAGGGTAGTAAGATATACCCTGGGTGTATATAGGGTGTATATAAGGTTTTTATAGAAGGCCTTGTCGTAGAAACTTCAAAAAGGGCACATTCGATTGGAAATTGAAATGGCTAGTGCCCTTTTTAATAGTCAAAAGTGATTGGAGGGCAACTAATACCCCTTCCACGCCCACCATTTTCCAAAACACATCCAGTCAAAACTTTGAGATAACCATTTGGTTAAACGTAGTTGAAAGGTCCGGAAATTATATCTTTGAGCAGGACACTCCCCCCACAGTCTTCAGGGCAAGGGTTGTAAGTTACGCCCTTGGTGCATATAAGGTTTTATAGATAGTGTCGTCGTAAAAACTTCAAAAAGGGCTCATTCGACTGGAAATTCAAAGGGCTACTGCCCTTTCTAATGGTTGAGAGTGATTGGAGAGCAACTAACACCCCTCTCACGCCCAACATTTCCCCAAACACATCCAAATCAAAATTTTGAGATAGGTATTTTGTTCAACGTAGTTGAAAATTCTGGAAATTATGTCTTTGAGGATGACAAACCACCCAAACCCCTCAGGTCAAGGGTTGTAAGTTATGCCCTGGGGGGCATATCAGGTTTTTACAAGAAGTGTTTTCGTAGAAACTTCAAAAAAGGCTCATTCGATTGAAAATTTAAAGGGCTAGTGGCCTTTTTGATAGTTGAAAGTGATTGCAGGGCAACTAACCCCCTCTCACACCCCCATTTCCCCAAACACATCCAATCAAAATTTTGAGATAGCCATTTTGTTCAACGTAGTTGAAAGTTCTGGAAACCACGTCTTTGAGGATGACAACCCCCCACAGCCCTCAGGGCAAGAGTTGTAAGTTATGCCCTGGGGGCATATAAGGTTGTTATAGAAAGTGTTGTCATAGAAACTTCAAAAAGGGACCATTTGATTGGAAATTGAAATGGTTAGTGCCCTTTTTAATAGTCGAAAGTGATCGGAGAGCAACTAACACCCCTTCAACGCCAACCATTAGCCCAAACACATCCAGTCAAATTTTGAGATAGCCATTTTGTTTAGGTCAAGAGATTATATGTTTGAGCAGGACACTCCCCCCACAGTCTTCAGGGCAAGGGTTGTAAGTTATGCCCTGGGGTGATATAAGGTTCTTATAGAACGTGTCGTCATAAAAACTTGAAAAAGGGCTCGTTGGATTGGAAATTCAAAGGGCTAGTGTCCTTTTTAATAGTTGAAAGTAATTGGAGGCCAACTAGCCCCCCTCTCACGCCCACCATTCCCCCAAACACATGCAATCAAAATTTTGAAATATCAATTTTTTTTAACGTAGTTGAAAGTCTTGGAAATTAGGTCTTTGAGGAAATAATCCCCTCAAAGCCCTCAGGGCAAGTGTTGTAAGTTATGCCCTGGGGGAATATAAGGTTTTCATAGAAAGTACTGTCGTAGAAACTTTGACATAAGCTCTTTTGATTGAAAATTGAAAGGGCTAGTGCCCTTTTTAATACTCGAAATGATTGGGGAGCAACTAATCCTCTCACACCCACCGTTTTCCCAAACACATCCAATGAAAATTTTGAGATAGGTATTTTGTTCGACGTAGTTGAAAATTGTGGAAATTACGTCTTTGAGAATGACAAACCACCCAAACCCCTCAGGGCAAGGGGTTGTAAAAATACCCTGGGGGCATATAAGGTTTTATAGAAAGTATTTTCATAGAAACGCCAAAAAGGGCTCATTCGATTGGAAATTTAAATTGCTAATGGCCTTTTTAATAGTTGAAAGTGATTGGAGGGCAACTAACCCCTTTCTCACACCCACCATTTCCCCAAACACATCCAGTCAAAATTTTGAGATAGGCATTTTGTTCAACATTGTTGAAAGGTCCGGAAATAAGGTCTTTGAGGATGACACTCCCCCTACAGCCCTCAGGGCAAGGGTTGTAAGTTATGCCCTGGGGGCATATAAGGTTTTTATAGAAAGCGTTGTCCTAAAAACTTCAAAAAGGGCTCACTCGATTGGAAATTGAAAGGGCTAGTGCCCTTTTTAATAGTTGAAAGTAATTGGAGGGCAAATAACCCTCCTCTTGCGCCCACCATTTCCCCAAAAACATTCATAACCATGCATTTTGTTTAACCTAGTTTAAAGTTCTAGAAATTAGGTCTTTGAGGATGATTACCCCCTCAGAACTCTCAGGGCAAGGGTTGTAAGTTACGCCCTTGGGGCATATAAGGTTCTTACAGAAAGTGTTGACGTAGAAACTTCAAAAAAGCTCATTTGATTGAAAACTGAAAGGGCTAGTACCCTTTCTGATAGTCGAAAGTGATTGGAGAGCAACTAATCCCCCTCTCACGCCCACCATTTCCCCACACACATTCAATTAAAATTTTGAGATAGGTGTTTTCTTCAGCGTAGTTGAAACTTCTGGAAATTATTTCTTTGAGGAGGATAAACCCCCCAAACCCCTCGGGCAAGAACCCCCCTCTCAAGCCCACCATTTCCCAAAACACATCCAATCAAAATTTTGAGATAACTAGTCTGTACAACGTAGTTGAAAGTTCTGGAAATTAAGCTTTTTAGGATGACAACCTCCCCCCCCCCACAGCCTTCAAGGCAATGGTTGTAAGTTATGCCCTGGGGGCACATAAGGTTCTTTTTTTATAGAAAATATTGTCATAGAAACTTCAAAAAGAGCTCATTCATTTCGAAATTGAAAGGGCTAGTGCCTTTTTTAATAGGCTAGTCGAAACTGATTGGAGGGGAACTAACACCCTTCTCACGCCCACCATTTCCCCAACCAAATCCAATAAAAATTTTGAGATAGTCATTTTTTTCTGTTTAGTTGAAAGTTCTGGATATTATGTCTTTGAGGATGATAAACCCCCCACATCCCTCAGGGCAAGGGTTGTAAGTTATGCCCTGGGAGATATAAGGTTTTTATAGAGAGCGTTGTCATAGAAACTTCGAAAAGGGCTCATTAAATTGGAAATTGAAAGGGCTAGTGCCTTTTTTAATAGTCGAAAGTGATAGTAGGAAAACTAACACCTTTCCCACGCCCACCATTTCCTCAAACACATCCAATAAAAATTTTGAGATAGGCATTTTGTTCAACGTAGTTGAAAAGTCCGTAAATTATATCTTTGAGGATGACAATCCCCTCACAGACCTCAACGCAAGGGTTGTAAGTTATGCCCTAGAGGCATATAAGGTTTGCACAGAAAGTATTCTCGTAGAAACTTCAAAAAGGGTTCATTCGAATTGAAAGGGCTGGTGCCCTTTTTAATAGTCAAAAGTAATTGGAGGGCAGCTAACCCTTCTCTCACGCCCTGAATTTTCCCAAACACATCCAATAAAAATTTTGAGATAGCCATATACTTATGCTTTCTCAAGAGGTTTAAAAAAAAAAATTATTTTCCATACCATCCAAGAGGTAAAGATCTTCGTACTTTCTTAAAAAAAATTTTTTTTAATGTTTTCACTTTTATAACTTTAAGAAAACAAAAATCAATTAAGATTTTAAGGAATAAATATCAGCATATGTATATTAAACTGACAATGCACATTTTTTTATTACAGTTGAAATTATATTCTGGCTTTTAGAAAGCATAGGGTTCAGAACTCTACTCAGATTAATTTCTGATCGTTTTGAGTTTGATTCTATTTTTGTTCATTTTTGGTTTAATGGAGTTTTTTGAAAAATCTATTTTGTGAAAAAAGTTTTTTTGATTAATTGGCGAAAAAAAAACAGGTTACTTCACTTTATCCCATCAGGGATGTAACTATGGATAACTGAGGGGAAAAGTGGAACCCCATTCAAATGAAAATGAAATCAAGTTTGAAAAAGTCTAGTAGATTTGAAAAAGTCAAAAAGGCTAGACTTGAAAAAGTCTAGCCTTCTTGAAAGACTTTTAGTAAAGTTGTTTTAGTTATTTTGCCGATTTTACTGCTTGAGAAACAAATGCCTAATTGTTTCACTTGTAATATCGGAATTTTAAATTCACTCTTTAGAATCTCCAAGTGACCCTAAATCTAATCTAAACGAGTACAATACTTTTGTCACAGAAAGTATCATATGGCCCAATTCCACAGTTTATTTACGCAATTATATCCCAAGGATTCTTCAACAATTTATTTCCGCAACTACTTGTATATCCCAAGGATTAAATAATGAATTTTCACAACCTTTGCGATATGAATTGAAATTAATTGGCTATATCTAGCTTTTCATGAGTAAGACACCAATAAATCAACAACAACAACATACTATTGCAGTTTATGTTTGTTGTAAAAACTTAAAATATTTTAAGCATAAACAAGGACCATAACCTCTAAAAAATTGCATGCTATTATAAAAAATTTAAGTACATGAAAATTTCACATTTCTTGAAGAACTAAAGGAAAAAAGTTAAATGTGCTGAAAATCTTGAAAATGGAAGACAAAAATGATTGCGATCCTACTAAGATTTTTACTGAAATTTAATTTTTATGATAAAGTTTTTGTTGCTGTGGTAAGCTTGCAGATTTTTTCATTTATGTCAGTTCTGTTTTCTTTTTTATTATGACCTTTTTAAATAATTAATTTAAAAGACTTTTTCCACAAAATAAGTTTCCCAAAGACAAATAATGAATTCCACTGAACGAAAAATAAGCAAAATAAATCACAAATCACAATCAATAAATAAATGAAACCCACGAACAGAAATTACAATAAATAACCGAGTCAAACTCCAAACGAGCAGAAACTAACATGATTAGGGCTGACAACCCCAATGTCTTCTCAAGACCAGAACATAATTTGCACTTAAAGTCTTAATAATTTTCAATTTATAATAGTTACAATAATTTAAAACGTATATTTTTCAGCAAAGTGCAAATTATGTTCTGCTCTTGAGAAAGCAAGTAAAAGCAATTGGTAAAAGCAAGAGTTTTGTTTACCGATTGCTATTCAGACCACTGGAACTGAAGATGTTACAGTTTAAAACAGATGCTAATGACAAAACATCTCTTGCCTTCTTGAAGAATTATAATAAATTTTAAAATTTCTAATGCAACACTCACTGTTGTCGCACTTCAGCCTTTAGAGCGAAGAACTGAGAGTTCTTTCAGCTTTTAATGCTGTTATTTCAGTTTAAGTCTCAATTGAATAACAACACTTGGGAACAAGGGCTCAATGGACACATTTGCTTTACACGATAAAAATAGGCTTTCTTAAAACGGTCTGTCACCTCTTGTCAGTCATCCCTACCATCTTAGTTCATGTCAGTCAGGTCTTCTTTAACTCCAAACTCATTCCATCTTTCTTCTATTGATGCAGTAAATACTCAGAATCATTGACATACTTTTATAGCCTTGAAATCCCCTCTAATAGAACTTTCTGCTTTTAGACTGTATCTTAGAATATGTATCTAATGCCGGCCAATGTTCAGATACTGAATAATTAAATTATTATTAGTGTCTAAGCTGACTCACTCAGGGATACTTGGTTTTTTTTGGTAGAGTGACTATTTATAATGAGGGCCGATAATTTCCATTTTCTCGTATTTCTATTTTATTCGAGAAAACTTGATCATGGACATGTAAACGCGTCAAGGAAAGTAAGCAAAGAAACTTTTTAGACAAGTAAACGTGTCTTACCCTCTTCATCAGCATGATTATGTAAAGCCACAGCCGTTTGAAATACGGACGTCGCATATTGCATCCACGATGTGGCTAGGCTTGGCAAACTCTTAATAGCTACCATTAGAAAATTTATAATTGTTTTTTTTTTATTTTACTTTGTTGATATTAATGCACTATTTATCATTTTATCTTTAAAGGAAAAATTTGAAAGTGTTGTTAAGCTATATGGTACTAGAATAGTTTTAAAAATTGAAAAAAGTAATTAACAATTTGACTTTTGATCATTAAGGTGTAGCAAATCTGGATTTTGTATAGTTTTGTGTTTCTAACTGTGTCAAAAACTAAACCCTATTATCCATGTATTTCAGACACACAGAAAAGTGCTCTACAGTCCATTTCTAATGTCTATTTTCTTTGTTATCGCTTAATAGTGGAACCTGGCAGCTTAGAAGTCAATTGATACTTCAGCGATGTTTCAACAGTTTGTAAAACTGTATATAAAACGCATTTATAACGCCTCATATTTTGTTATTTATTTATTCGGAGTTTAGTCAAACTTATCTGGAGTTTACAACCCACTACCGTTAAAGCCATATTAGGGTCGTTCAGGTAATGCAATTTGATTTCTAAAAACATAATTTTATACTTCTTTTGGATTGCTATTCTTTTTTCTGACTCTTTGAGTGCAAAACCAGTATTTTCATCCCACGTACTTTTTCTGCATTTAATTGTGTTATAAAAAACACGGTTTTCCAGAGCCGGTGCAACGCGGTCGCTTATCACTGTAAAGTTTCAACAATTTCATTACTATTGCTCCCATTTTATATCTTCAAAACAGAGTTTATTTCTCAAGAGATTCCAGTGGTTAGGTTTGGAAAGTTGGCACGAAACCTACTCTTTAGGGTTTTAAATATTGATATTAAATGCAAGATGAATAGAATATTTATAAATTGGTAATTATCAGAGGATGTAGGCTCTTTAGTTTCAAATCATGCATCACAATCATGTTTTATATTCTTGTTGGATCATATTTGCTCCATAGAGTAAAGACATCTTGTTGCATTAAATTTTGTCAACTTCTAGTGAATATATATTTCAAAGTTCAAACCCTATGTGTATTAGGAACGCATACAGGAGTACAGATTTAAGGCTTAAAATCGGAATAGGGCCAGGGGACAAAAGGATCAAAACAAAAAACATGGCAATTATAAACAAAATAAAAGAAATTGCACAGCAAATTGCAGTATTTCTTTAGGGAGGGGTCTAAGCCCCTTTGTGTACATGCTAGATTAAATACGAGTGCAAGAAGATTTTTAAGGGTTCCGTATTGTGGTAGGACAGAAATTAGATGTGAAAACAAACAACAGGTGAGGTTTCTAGAAAATATTATATATCAGAGGCAACGCACTAGCGCTGCCAATATTAAAGGGCCATAAGGTTCCAATGTATTACTGTTATTTTTTTTTTGTCTTATCAGAGGCCCGTCATATGGAAGGGGTGGTCGTATAAGCTTCAAAGCGGGCTCATTCCATTTTAAAGCAAAAGTTCTAGTGCTTTTTTTAAGAGTCAAAAGTGTCCCAACCCCCATCTTTTTCCCCCAATGCATTGGATAAAAATTTTGACATAGCCATTTTGCTCAAGACAGTCCAAAGTTCAAATTAGTATGCCTTTGGAGTTGGCAAAGCCCTACACAACCCCCGGGGCATGGGCTGCAAGCTATACAAGTTGCTCATTGTTAACACAGGGTTTTAATGGAAGGGTTGGTCGTATAGACTTTGGAGGTGACTAATTTGATTTAAAATATAAAGTTCTAGTCCCATTTTCAAAAGTCGAAAGTGGTGGGGGGGGCAGCTAGTCCCCTTCCCCTACGTCCTTTTTTCCTCAAACGTATCTAATCAAAACTTTGAGGGAGTCATTATGTTCAAAATGATCCAAAGATCGTATTGCTATGCCTCTGAAGTTGACAACCCCTCATCCCCCGAGCAAGAGATGTGCGCTATGCAAGTTGCCCATTGTTAACTTATAAGTTTTTTTATGGAAGAGGTGGTCATATAAACTTTGGAGTGGGCTCATTCGATTCGAAATCGACAGTTCTATTGCCTTCTTTAAGAGTGACGGGGGAGGGGTTAACCAGGCCCCTCCCCCTACGCCTTTTCCACCTTAATGCATTTGATCAGATTTTTGAGATAACTATTTCGCTCAAAATAGTCCAAGTCAGATAACTGGGCCTTCGGGGCTGAAAAAGTTCCACACAGGCCCCGGGGCAAATGTCGTAAGTTACGCAAGTTACGCATTGTTAACATATAATGTTTTTATGGAAGGGATGGTCGTATAAGCTTTGGAGGGGGCTCATTTGATTACAAATATTAAGTTCCAGTCCCCTTTTTAAGAGTCAAAAGTAACTGGAGGGCAACCAGCCCTGTCCCAATGCGCCGTTTTTCCCCAAATGTATCTGGTCGAAATTTTGAGACAGCCATTTTGTGCAAAATAGTTAAAAGATCTTATTAATACTATTAATACCCCAAAGGCCTATTAATTTAATAGGCCTTTGAGGTTGACAACCATACACCCCCTAGCCCCTGGGGCCAAGGAATTTAATTTGTAGAAGTTGCCCAGTGTTAATATATAAGGTTTTTCGGGAAGTGGTGGTTGTATTAGCTTTGAAGGAGGCTCATTCGATTAAAAATCTAAAGTTCTAGTGCCTTTTTGAGAGCCAAAAGTGAAAGGAGGGCTAGCAGCTCTCTCCCACACTGCTTTATCCCAAAACTATCCAATCAATATTTTGAGGTAGTCATTTCGTTCAAAATAGTCCAAAGGTCAAATAACTATGTGTCCTAGGTTGAATCCCCCCCAGCCCCCGGGACAAGGCCTGTAAGTTATGTAAGTTATCCATTGTCAACATATAAGGTTTTTTTTTTTTTTTATTGGAAAGGACTTTGATCCTGGGTTTCCAAAAAGGCCTAGAGTACAAATGTGAATCTTTAAGTAAATGTTGAGAGGGATGCCAAAGAGAATCAAAACATACTATGTGCTTTTTGGTTGTGGAAAGGGAATATCAACAGTATCTAGGGAACATCTGAGGGTATTAACTAGAAATTTCAAGGTATGTCGAGGGGATGCTGAATAGAGATTGGAGGGCAGCCAGCCCTCCCCCTGCACTTTTTTGGTGCCCCTTCTGCTCAACACGGATCCGAGTTTTGAAATTGTCATTTCGTTCAAACTAATCAAAAGGTCTAATAGCTATGCTTCCAGGGATGTTAGCCCCTCACAGCCCTGGGGCAAGGATTTTAAATTATTCAACTTACCCATTGTTTATATGCAGGACTTATCATTAGGAAAAAGTGAAATGTTTGATTCTGGGTGCATCAAAAAACGTTAAGGGTATTAAGGTGAAACCTTGGAGAATATTGAGGGGTATGATACACTAATTCAAAAGGCACTATGTGCATCCAGTTTATCAAAAAGGAGGATCTGCAAAATTTTCCAAACGACTGTCGGTATTAAGTTAAAACTTTCGGGACATTTTGAGGGGAATGTCAAAAAGTGGTGGGAAGTCTGCAAGCCCCCTCCCGTACCCTTTTTAGTATCCCTCACTCCAAAGACATTCGATCAACATTTTGATATATCCAAGGTCAAATAGCCATGCCTCTTGGGAGGACATACTCTCAGAGCTATTGAGAGGGAGGCCGAACGTAATAAAACACACTGTGTGCGTTCTAGCTACCAAAAGGACGTATCAGCAATATCTAAGGAACGGCTGAGGATATTAAGTTTAAAATTTCAGGGGGATGTTAAAGACCTATCAGAAAGCAACTAACCCCCCTTGTTCTTTTCAGATGTACCATTTCCTCCTCACTGATAAAAATTTTGAAAAAGTGATTTTGTTCAAAACAGTCAAAAGTTCTAGTAACTGTGCCTTTGGGGATAAAATACTCCCACAGCCCCTAGGATACGGGTATGTTCAAAAAGAGAATGGAACTGAAAGGGACAAAAAGCGGGTTTTCTAAATGTAATAGCAACAGTAATCATTTTAGCAAAAAGGATGGCAAAGGAATGTTTTAAAATTAAGGGTGATCATGAATTAGATCACAAATTGGGTCTAAAAAATCTCGGTTTTTAAGGGCAAATCCGAATGTGAGGCAAATCCAAAAAGATTCTATATGGGAGGGCGTCAATTAGAGGGGTGGGGTGGGTGTTCATTTGCCTACCCAGTTCTAGAGCTAATTTGGTCATAAGGTCTAGCGGGATGGAGGACCCAGCCTCTTGTAATCAGCTTTAAAGGTATTGACTTAGTAAAGTGCATTTGTTCATTGAACCAAGCAAAAAAACATCATCATATTATAAGTTACTATGAATAGATGGTCAAAGGCTAGTACAAACATGCATCTGTCTTCATCCTACGAAATTTTTCACCAAGTGTTAAACCATAACTAATGATAAAAGCTTTCTTTTATATTTTTTAACACATAAGCAAGTGATAAGGTAGTCAATATTAATAAAGAGCGTAAGTTAGGAATTTACTTCGGAATCTCAAACAGAATGCGCGGTAAAATAGATGAAAGAATACTTCTCTTTCCTGTCTTTATCCTGAAAAAGTTTAAAAGGAAAGTTTCAAAAGAAAAGCTAAACTGACAAACCAAGATAATACGCGAAAAAAAGTAAACAAAATAGAACATTTAGATTTCTGTTGATTAAAATTAACTGAGATGCTATGATAAAAGTTTCATAGTTTCTAATTAATACGTAAACATAATTCCTTAGTAAAATACATAGAATACACATACCTACAATGTGAAGTTAATAGCAACAATTCTTACTTACAAGTAATTTCATGAAAAAACTATCAGCCCGTTCTTCATGAGAAACAAAATAAGGGAAAGAGAGAGAAAGAAAGAAAACGAGAGACAAGAGAGAGAGAGAGAGAGAGAGAGAGAGAGAGAGAGAGAGAGAGAGAAGAGACTGGAGGAGGGAGAGATGTATTATGTGCTTAGCACAAAAGTGCGGTTCAAATTGGTAAATCAACGGTAATCTCCCAGTTGTTTAATTTTCTTCAGATAACCCTACAGATTCCTGCTCTTCTCTATTTCAGTTCTCCCAAGTAAATGTAAAGAAGCGATTATGAAAACTAAGTGAAGTAAAACAAACAAATCAGTTTGGAACTGATTTGTTTGGAACTACACATCCAGTACCAAGGCCCAGCCCAGGGGAGTATTGCAGCAACTATGACCCATGGGTTACAGTTGCAGAGCAACATAGGTCTAATACAACTACATTTCACAGGTTACAACTGTATATGCTCCCTTATACCCTTTGCAGATGCGTTATGATTATTCTAAGTTACTATTTTTATTATCAACGTGAAATTAGACAGCTTCTGAAGTAGGTTCTGTGTGTACAAAGTAGTCGTCATCATATTTTTCTTCAAAACTACTGGAGGTTTTACAAACTTTCACTGCACCTTTTTTGCCCCGTTTCACGATTCCGGTACCAAGGTAAAATTTAGGATTTGCATCTTTTACCAGTTGGAAAAACAGACCGCTGATAAAAAAAAAAACAAAAAAAAAAAACAAACAACAACTGCAACTGCTAAAGCAATAGTGTTGCTCCACAACACAATTAAGGACACTTAAGAAAACAAAAATAATAGCAGATCTATTTAAGAGGACGGATTGAAATATATATTGATTGCCGACAATTAAAATAATCACTCCAAAATAAAATAACTTCTTAAGGACAATTA
The DNA here is from genome assembly GCA_029168905.1 of Artemia sp. Kazakhstan ARC1039. NCBI lineage: Eukaryota > Metazoa > Arthropoda > Branchiopoda > Anostraca > Artemiidae > Artemia > Artemia sp. Kazakhstan ARC1039. The sequence continues at coordinate 67,681 of JAQQPU010000472.1, read as the reverse complement.
AAATAACCACTCAAAAATTTAATAACTTCTTAAGTAGGCCTATGGCTGCAGTTTAATCGTGGAAGACTCAATATGGTAGACATTTACTATCTGTTGAACTCTTTGTCTGTTTGATATGGCTCATATTTGAAACTCGGCGTTAGGTCAAATGTAACGTATTCCTAGAAACAAAAAGATTTTTAAAAGAAGAATTAAAGAAAAAATATGTTAAGTCTGCAGCAATACAAATTAATTTTATACTTCAAAACCCCTTTTTTAAAGTTTCGGTTACTATGGGCCGTGGTTCGCTCTTACCAGGTTGCAACTATTGCTGCGACCATGATTAAATAAAATAAGTTTTTTCAAGTGAAAGTATAAAGAAGAATAACCCAAAACGAAACTAAAATGCGCCTGAACTACTTTGGACTAAATAACCGAAAGATCTTCCTTATTTCACATAGAATTGAACGAGCATCTGCATGATCCTGAACCAAGATGAGGAACATCAGTAAGGCCCGAATGCTCATGGTCTCGTAGCCTTGAGCAAGATAAGAAACATCTATAAGATACTTGACTACGTCTTTCATTCAAATATAGCTCCCGTAAACTATCGGCTATCTCATTCAGCTTTTCGTATTTTTCACGGATAGCGTCCCTCGTAAAAAAAAACTTTATCGCTGTATTCGCTGTTACATCTTTCGTTACATTGTCCTGATATCGCAACGCCATTTCTGTAAAGCTCAATACTGGCGCACAAACATAACTATTGTCAGCCACGTTTATGTCACTGACGTATCTGTTCCGCAATCAGTTCATTAGCAAGCAGCACAAATTGTTATACGATAGTAACGGGCAGGATAGTAACGATCCAAAAATTCCTAATTGAAGCGCTTAAGCCAGGTGGTGAATGAATGATGCTTGCTAGTAGTGTCGATCACCTTACAGCATAGGCTATACAGATATCCAAGAACAAGGGATGTGACAGGACACACTTACCTATTCCTCTTAATGTAAGGGTAACTAAATAACGACGGGTACCTACGGCACTTGAGGCGGGTTCACTCCATCTCCTGCTGAGATATCTGCGCAGCACTGATGATACACTTAAAGAAAAAGGAATGTAAATGGCGCTGCAAATACTCGTCGAGAATAATGCAAATGGCGTATGGGAATAAGCGATTAGGAAAAATAACTGTATTTTTAATATCCCTGCGCAAGTTTGCACACATCAAATTTGGGTCGTGGTGATGTTAAAAATGAATCAGCAAATATATTGTCGTTATTATGCCTGCAGGCTGTATCTACCTTCCAAAATAATTGCCAAAACCCATTCGGTGACCTGCGTTTAAAGGAAAGATCAGCACGGCAATTTATGTTCAATCATATTTCGCCCCTTGTAATTTAAATTACTTTACTTATCCGTCTTTAAAGGATCCAATCATGAATGTCTGTACAAAATTGTCAAGATGCATATGAATTCCGAGAAAAGTAAAGTAATTATTTCCTCTGAGCAAGTCAATAGCCTTGCACTTTGTTTTGACACCTATACATTTTCGCATCCTACATTGTTGATGTTTTCGGGTAAAGTCGTTTTCTACGACAATAAAACAAAAGTTTTTCAAAATAATACAATTCCTATTCTTAGGGAATCATTAAAAGATGACTATGTACCTTTGAAATACCACCCTCGACAACGACAGAGTCTAGGCAACGAAGTCTCGATAACGAAGAAGACCAAAGGATAATATCTACCGTCCATATTGATACTGTAGTATGGACATCGATACCGTTCAATGCAACCAATGATTTGAAGACCGGTAATAACATGAATGAAACCTTTTTTGTTAACATCGAACATTCCGATTCCAGAGACTATGCTTATATAAAAATCGATTTTGTCTATTGGAATCCAGAATACTTTAACGCTTGTTAAACGAGGAAAATAGGTCTAGTCCCAAATAGACTAAACAAATACAATTGGGACACAGTGGAACTCTCTGAAGGACTCAGAAACACAAGACAATAACAACAAGGAAAGACAAGGAAGTTAAACACCGAGGAAGTTAGGCCGCACCCATCTCGATTGACTTCGATAAGAATAAATAGATCATCATTCAACATAAGACCATTCAAGTCTAAGCTCCAGGCTGTAGCAAACCAGATGGAGAATCTAACAAGTTTCATATTCATTGACAGAGTCTAGTTGACGTAAATCCGAAAAAAGGTTTTGTGTTTGTTATTAGGAGACTTCAATGTTTCAGTCAGAACTGTATTTGTGGGAAAGAAAAATTCCGGGGCAAATTTGGCCTTGGAAAACAAAACGTCTCATTGGCAACTCGTCCACTAATAATTTTTTCAAGCATAGGAGGCACCTAAAGTCATCTTTCACAAAATATAGTTCATTATCTTTCAAAAAACTATTACATTCTCTGTTTCAGCATATAAGAAATACTCTAAAACGCATTTAGATTTAGGAAATAGAGTAAACTATGGTTTAAAATCGTACTTAACTTTATGTGTTTTAGATTATGCTTGGTCTTTTTTTCTAGAAATTAGTTACAGTGGGTCTAAAGGGTTTTCCACAAACAAGATCTCACCTTCTAATATTCCTTGGTAGTTTTATGAGGTCAAATTGCCCGAATTTTCGGCATTTTATTGCAGGTTTTGAAAAAAAAAATTTAGTATCTGAAATCGGTGTTTTCACTTTCATCTCAGAAAACAGCAAATAAATTATAGAAATCTTTAGAACCAACTTATTAAATACACTGGCTCAAAAGAATGATGGAAACCGATAATGTAGGACTGTAAAACGATTTTATTTTTGTTAACCTATATTCAGGACAGACAAGACAAGACTCATCACCAAAACATAGTAAAGACACTTACAAACTCCTCCATTTTCTTGTCTTTTTTCCCTACCTAGACGCCAAGATACAGCGTAATTTAATGCACTTTGGCTATACAAAATATACACACGTTCCCTGCTATAAAAGAAGGACGCGTCTGAATCGATGGACCACTACTTTTACAGAGAATATGTTCTGTTTTTTGATAGCCAGCCTGAGCATGAGAACAACAGCAAGGAAATGTTTTTTTACCCGTGCTTGGCCAAAAGCATGGCTCAAAATTTCTACTAGATCTGATAATGCAGGTCGCTCATCCAAGTCAATTTGCCAGCATTGGAGCATTATTTGAAACAAATCATCAAAAATATTAGAAGGCTGCGTTAGTCGCAAACCACGTATAACTCTATTTGGAACATCTTGCGAACGAACTTCAGCATATGGAGTCCCACCTAGAAAGGAGAAAAAGAATATAGTGGAACATTTTCAAGAATCAAAGAGTTCACTTACCCCTATAGTAATCAACAACTACAACAACAATAGGAAATTTTCGCTTGTAAGATTGATAGGAAATTGCCAACAACTGCACAGAAAATTTCCCCTTTTCATTTAAAAAATGAATTTTTCAAATTATATTAATGACATTGAAGCTTAAAAAGAATAAAAATTATAGTTTATAATTGAGGGGAGCTTTTAGCCCCTCAATTCATCACTCTTCGCTAGTGTGTAACGACTGTAAAACTGATAACATTTTATAATAAAATAAGAGTAACCACTCAAAAATTGCAAGTATTTTAATTGTCGGTCGTGTTTCAAAAATTTGAATTCAAATTTTATTGTTTAAAATTAATGCGAATAAATGAACCCTTTCATTTGCGAGGCATTGTAAAAAAAAATAATATATAAAACAAAAGAAACGACTATATATCCCATTGCTTTACTTACCGGATACTCACCATTGCTCTACATTCACCTCACACACAGGATAATTTTAGTCTGTTTTAATGTTGCTCTTTACTTGTACTTAATTCCCATTCGCTTTGACTACTATTTCTGAAATTATCCTAATGAAAGGGAATTAAGACCATCTTTACTCCCCTCCCCTATTTTACACACAAGTTTAGTTTTGACCACAGTTTATATAATTAGCAGTATGATCATTCTCTATCTCACCCATTATAAAAACCCGGACCGGGGTGCGAGTGCTCCGGAGAACGTTTTTGCAGATATAAACATAGGCGAAGTCAGATTAGCGGGAATGCAGGTTAGTCTGTTTCCGTCTGTTTCCATTAAAGTGCATTGAAACAAGTGGGAAGGAGTACAAGTGGGAAGGAGTGCAGAGTGCAAAGTGCATTGAAACAGAAATAAGTGGGAGGAGCTTTTTGTTCACGAAGACCAGAAATGATCTGCGATAAGCTTACTGGGTATATTCTGTCTACTGTGGTTTTGACTAACAACTTTTTGAGAAAAGGCCTTAATTAGCTGTGTTTACTTAAAAACAAAATTCTTCTAAAAATGATTAAGAACCTCACCTTTTACAATTAAGTTTAGATTAAGTTCGACGATGTGGGCCTAAAAATCAACTTCTGAGGCCTTAGATGCCTCCCTCACAATAAAAAACCCACTGGATTTTACTCTAATATCTAGTTAGTGGCAAGTATCGTTTTTAACTTAAAAATTTTTAATATGAACTGTTTTATGCATGGCTCCCTTAAATATGAGGAAAGTTCCTAGCCTCCCTATTCTCAAACCTGTTTTTTTTTTAATTCATGTTTAATATTTAAACAACAATGTTTCTACAGCTTTAACCATCTCTGAAAACTTCACTCTAGAAACAATATTTCTAGAGCTGTAATCATATCTGAAAAATTAACCCTTTAAAATATATTCAAAAGAGGGGGGGTCTCTGAAATACTAAAAACGGAAATTAGTCGTTCCCCGTTTTTTCAAGAGAAGGTCTTCGAAGAAATATTTTTTATGAGGGATTCTCTACAGCTCCTCCTCCTTCTGTGCAGGTAAGCATATAAATATAATCTTTTATGTTACACTTAAATATTTCTACAACAAGAGGGAAACGCAAAACCCAAATTGCTAACTTATTCCAAAGATATTCCACAGAAAAGGGGGAGCTCTCCCATCCCCTTTCCTCCTTCCGTATCTACCTAAAGTTGGGTTGGGACCAAATTTCTTGAAAGTTAGAAATTTGGGCCTAAAAATGCAATTTTTGAGGCTTCTGGCACCCCCAATAACAGAAATATTCACCGAGTCTCCTCCCTAATAGTTGATGCGCAGATAACTATTCGCCACTCTACATAACTTTATACCGCTTCAGGTGAGTCAACTAAGGCAAACGAAGATAAAAACCAGTTGTGCATACTAACCCTTTGCTTTGCATTGACTCGGGTGTATTCTTATGAAAAAATGCACTACATGTTGGCATTATGGCTTCCAAAACTGAGAGACCAAATAAATAATTTCCGATAATTGCTAAGTTGATTAGCTATCTCAGAAATTACACCCAATAGCACATGGCCCTCTTGCGGCCAAAATTACTGGTTTGCGCCAGAGTGGTGACCATGTTCATTTTTGTACCCTTTAAGTTTAACTCGGGATTCCCAGGATTCTTTGAATAGGGATTCCGAGCTTTGACTTGACAAAACTTCACTTTCAACTTTGACTAGAAATTCAGGTTGAGCATATTCAGTTTCATAAAATGGATGATGTTTCTTAAATCATTCCCTAAGAATCAAGAGTTTCGATATACCTTTAAAACAATCAACAATACCTACCAAGCGTAAAGATTTCCCAAAGTAAAACACCAAAAGACCAGGTATCAGATTTGGGTGGGTGTAGGAGAGATCTTAAAGTTTCAGGTGCTAGCCAGCGCCTATAATCAGGCTTGTCTGAAAGCATATGAGGATGCTCTGGAGTGAAACCTGTTATTTTAGGAACAAAATCTTCAGCAAGCATGATATTCCGGGCACAAAGTCTTCTGTGAATGATCTGAAAACAAAAAAGTAGTTTAAAACGTCGATAATTTTACATATACGTTATGTACTTGTACACAAAGCGGATAGACACAAAATAGCACTAACATCTGAATAATTTCAACAAGACTTGTGCCAGGTCATCATCATCCTTGCTTAATGAGAACACGCCTCATAATGACATGGCATAGCTCCTGTTGAAGTTAATTCTCAGAAACATATCTAAAAGCCCTAGAACTCGCATATAAGGTGAGCTGAAAAATCAATTTCATTATACAAAAATAAGGTTGAAATATTGATGAGTGTTTTAAAAAAAGAAATCATCGTAATATCCACAGTTTTAAAAATCAAATTTTAGGTCTTACTTCTTTAATAAAGGCCTTAACTATCTTTAGTTTAATTTTTCACCCTAAGGCCTTAGTTCGCAGGCATGATGCAAAGACGGCAGCGACCACCCTTATTCCCCATGAGTTAAAGATCTTTGATCAGACGCGACTGAAGCTTGATGGCGGCCAAAAACACCCACAACTAATTACCATTATTTAAAATTACTGGCATCGTATGTCTTACGGAGATGGCTCTGAAGACTCCATTTAAATTGTGACTCCATTTAAAATACTGTAACAAATTTGTATAAACAATTGCAAGAGAGGTTTAGCTATTTCGGTGCGTTTACAACTAAATCTTCAGTATTTAGATGTTAGTAATTACGCCGTTTCCTAGGGGGAATCGATTTGGAAAATTAATCAGAATTTACTCTGTTAAGGTAGGTAGATAGATATTTATTGCAACCAAAGCCACTTTGGGCCATGGCAAAAAAATTACACAAAATAATAGCACTTGATAACAAAACACATAACAAAACATAGTACATAACAATAACCATGAAAAACCTAAAAATTACAAAACACAAACAAACATAATAAAGCACATAATATCAACTAACTCATATAATTACACAAAATGTCGCACACAGGATAGATAGGTACTAAATCCTTTAAATCTGCATGGGCCATGGCTACAAAAAGGAAAAATAAAATACTTCAAGCCCCCCCCCCCCCCTACAAAAATCTCTCCTTATGGTTCATTCAAAATTTAATATAATTTGCAATTTCTTTTACTGTACAATAATATTTTGATCCCATTACGGAGACCAACCACTCTGTTCGCCCCAAACCACTAGAGAATAACTCTGTTCTTAAATCCTGTAATTCAGGAGAAAAGACCATGAAGAGAAACGTATCCTCACCCGAATCTCCACACATGGGGCACGAGTTAGGACCATTTATTACCCTTACCCTCCCTAAGTACTTCCTCCTCTCTCTAAGTGCAAGGAAATAACCCCTCCTTGACATTTACCGCTTAATTTCTTCTGGTCTTCCAACACACCCTTTACTAAACTCGCTACATTTCCTTTCTCTAGTATTATAATTTTCTAGTACTGGAAATTATTGGCAGGGCTCCTTCACTAATAGAAAAAAGCTCTAAACCATGAAACTATAGGTCTATAACTTATTCAAAATATGTGAAAAGGAGGTAGAGAGGCAAAAACCTGTAGGTTTTACAAATGAGGCAATCTATACACCAGAAAAGTTAAAACTGTTGCCCAAACACAAATCCAAGGTATTGGCAGGGGGTGATAAGCAGTTGGATCGCCAGGATAATTATCCTGGGGATCAATTCGAGAGACTCAGACGTATCAGTCAACAAATTCTAGAAATGAAGCTACTTCCATGATAATAGGGGTGGGCTTAGCAGCTCAAAGGAGATCGGGAGAAACGAAAAAGGCGTATCCCACCCGTCTAATGGAGAAAAAACATGCAACTTCGGTCACAAGTGGGGCAGGTTTGACAATCCATAGGTAAAATGAGGAGGCGAAACTATCATGACTAGAAATGAAATACTTAAAATATCAGTTTGGAATGCAAATAATTCTGGAAAACGTGGTTTCCCTTGTCATCTTATGCTATAAAGTTATAGGCTCAAAACGTATGTTGCCAAAACGAGGGAAAAATAACGAATTGCTAAAATGAAGCACTTAGTATGCCAGGAAAGGCTGAAAAAGAGTTTAGAGTACGAGTTTTCCCTCGAAAAGCTCAATAGAACAGAGTTGATATGAGAAACCAAAGGCTGGAATCCAATTCTCGACTGAAGATGACCTGTTTAGTTTTCTTTGGAAATTGTGAAAAAGTAGGAAAGACAAAAACAGCAGACAGATATTATAATTTAATAATTCAGGCTAAAAAGGCAGGCACTATTGTTCCGTTCTCATTCGAAGATGATTTATTTTTTCTAGAACGACAATTAGAAAAAGTAAAAATGAAAAAATAAATGCAAAAAGACACATAATTTGAAAATTCAGTCTACGATAGCAGGCAATAATATTTCAGAGAAATCGCCTTTGTTAGCTCGTAACTGCGGGAGCCAAAGGTGGAGAAAAAGGCCTCTCCCCTCTTAACGGAAAACAGAGATCATTGGGAGATACAATGGGAAGAATTCTAAGTGGTTGAATGCCCGTTAGTCGTAGGGGAAAGAAGTCCCTTCTGGAGGTCAGACCCTTCAGCCAATAGCTGGTGGTGGCCTTACATGGCCAGTTGCAATCACCTTACCAAGGCAATGGGAGAGGCCTGGGGGCTTCTCTCCTGTTACCAGTCATTACCTATTCCCTCAAAACTTTTACCTTGTAGCTCCATACCCCATTCTTACCCTCCTTTGGTATTGACTTTTATTCCCTGCATGACCATCCTATGGAGTGGGACCCTGAAAAAGTTATTTCATGCTTCCTTGAGATTTGTCCCCCAATCATTCCCGTGAAAAGCTATACATATTGCCCTGAGTAATTTTAAACTATGCCAAGGGGCAAATCCAGTTTTAATTCAGATGTGGAATTGTTTCCACCGCTGGAAGTTAAGAGGCTATTGGAGCCAGTCCCTTTTGGCACCTGGCTTCGTCGCATGAGCCAGAACCCTATTCGTTTCTCTCAAATATAAATTCGATAGAAAAAGAAAGTTTTCTTCTTTAATCATGCTACAAAATCCTTGTCGCTGATATACCTAAAACCCATAAGATTTTTGCCCATTTTGGAATTCCCCTTGTTATCGGTGGGTATTTCAGTATATATATTTCCCATGGGGATAGCAGGCGAAGATTGATCGCCCGGTCCTTTATCCCCACTCCCCGTCTGTGTCTTCACTGTATTGGCACGTTTATTTTTCTGCTATTTTGTGAATCCCCTTCTTGAAAACCCAACCCTCTTGCAAGGGCTGTTCAGCCGATTATTCCGACGGTTCAATACTGGAGATACATGGCAATGGATCTTTAGCCAAACTGATCTGGTACCCTGCAAATGTGGACATTGGTTATAGAGGAGGAGAAGAGAAAAAGAAGAGGAGGAGAGAAGGAATGTAAATTTTGAGATTTCTGAAGTTTAGTTTTATTTTTCTTTGCTTCGTTTGTTATGCGTTTGACCAAGAGGGATGCGACGATGGCCATTCATCTTAGGGAGAGCATGTTTGATAACATAGTATATCATCCGTTTTAGACACATTAAATACCCTATTTCTCCTGTATATGAACTTTTTGAACCGCGCTTTAAAGGCACTGAATTTTCTTTGAATCTAACGGTAAAGTGTTTGGTCGGCGTCCCCCCTGGCCCGCAAAAAAGACGAGCTTACGGGTTTTGTGTTCATATACTTTGCAACCAGTTAATAATAAGCTCTCTATGAGTTCAAGTTTTTGGTCTGTGTGACAATCTGGTTAATAAAA
>JAQQPU010000472.1:13661-57707 GCA_029168905.1 Artemia sp. Kazakhstan ARC1039 | reverse complement strand
TTTTTTTTTTTTTTTTTTACAACTGTCAAATACAGAAAACGTAGTTCTATCACTACTCGTATCTTCAAACAACTGTAGACGAAGTTCTTCTTTTCTAGACTGCTGTAAGCTGGGTATCAAAAGGAAATACTATCGGCTGCGTCTTTGAATAAAAAAAAACGAAATCGAAGAGTTCTCAGAGATCAAAAGAAACCATGAGTTTATGGGATACATTAATGATTAGACTTAGATCCAAAGAGTAGCATATTTTCCGGACATCTTTTATCAGCAAAATTAGCTAAATCTAAATCTGCAAGGTAAAGAAACCTACAGTATTTCATTCTAAAATAATATCCAGGCTTTATGTTAAAGCCACAAAATTAGTACCATAATATAAATCTTGGAAAATTTAACATGCTTGAAAATCTTTCCATCAAAATCGAGGAATCAGTGGCAGGGATTGTACCCAATCTAAGGGAGGAGATTAATAAAGATCTCCAAGCCTTTGAACCTTGAATTCAAGTTTTTATTAGAGGTCTCTGAAAAAGACGCTACTTTTGTATCGTTGGAGGCTGGTAAAATTCCCGGTCGAGTACATGATAAATTAGAATGACTCCTCAGTCTGTGACATATTTACAGAAAAATCGTTATGCCACTTTTGGTGTACAATATGTCATTTGTATTAAAGTGTCCATGCTTTCTTTTCAGATATTGGTTTCAGATACATGCTTTCTTATCAGATAATTTTTAGCTCTTTTGCAGACCAAGACAAAATCCAGGAAAAAGCTGGATGTTACCTTCTCCCAGTAACGGGTTAAACTGCATGGTGATGCAGAACACCATCGCGGGAGTGTCCTCTATAAGATCCTCTGCGGCAGGGCGTAAGATCCAGGTCTATGGACAACGACCTGTGCAAAGGGCTGCCTCGACCCTTTCGGGGTACCTGCAAGACTGAGGACTTTTCGGTCAACTCTATTCCCACTTGAGGAGTGGCACCCCTCGAGGAAATTACAGCCTAGTAACGACTCAGCATTCGCACGGGGTTCTGACTAATGGACAATTCTTCTGGGCTTGGTATGTTTTGACGGGCTGAAAAAACCTCTTCCTTCAGCTCCTTCGGGCTGAAAAACCTCTTCCTAGCTAATTTATCTATTATGGACTGCCTGCCCGTAGTAGCATAATATTTGTAGGCATGAATATATAATGAGTAGGAGGTAATAGGCTTGAGATTGTCTGAGCAGGATTTCGACTCTTGATGATAGAAGAGCATTGCCAAATGCTGAAAACCATGTTGTGACCAAGATGGGCACAGGATTGCACAAAGCCTCCATTCATGGAGGTCCCAGGGACTTCTTGTTGTCCGGTTCTAAGCCGGCTTAAGCATTTCGGTGTAGACTTGAGAAAATATGCGATCCCGTCCTGCACTGGTATCCGGGATCATTGCTTTTCCTGAGGCGAAAATAATTTCAATGATTTAAAGAACATGAAAATTGGAACTTGGAATGTTACGACGTTACAAAATGACCATCGTATCGACATTTTGACTGACGAATTCAGACGATTCGAACTGGACTTATTAGGAGTTTCAGAAACTCATATCCCAGGGGTAGGAAGTATGAAATTAGGTGATATAGAATTTGTTTAATCAGGCAGGAAGGATGGAGTACATAGACAAGGAGTAGGGCTCATGTTGAATAAGGAAGCTACTAATTCTTGTTTAGGCTGGGAAGGTATTAATAATAGAATACTAATTGCTCATTACATGGCTAAAAGGTTCAGGGTATCAGTTATAGTAGTATATGCCCCTGTAGAACCGACTGACGGAGATACTAGTGACTCAGATGAATTTTACTTAGTTACAGGAGCAAATAGACAGGGTCCCAGGTAGAAATATGATGTTTTTACTAGGAGATTTTAACGCCCAGGTCGGTAGAAATAGGGATAGATGGTATCCTAGCCTAGGTAAATTTGGTGTAGGAAAAGAAAACAGTAACGGATACAGACTTTTGCAATTTTGTAGGTATAACAATCTAGTTATAACCAATACGGTGCTTGGTCATAAAATGGCTCATAAGTTAACATGGTATTCACGTTATGGTAAGACAGCAAACCTTACTGATTATGTTATAGTAAACCGAAGACTGGCAGGATCAATACAAGATACTAGGGTATATAGGAGGGCTGTTATTGATGTTAAAAGTAAAGATCACCATCTAGTAGTGTCAAGGGTTAATTTAAAGCTGAAATATCGGAAGGGTAACTACCTCCTGGGAAGTTATGATGTAGGTAGACTCCAGGATGAGAATTTGACAGAAACTTTCCAGGAAGAGTTGAATGCTAAACTTAAGAGTTTAAAATTTGATAATGTGGAAGATGGTTGGAATAATTTTAGAAGAATAATTTGTGAAGATACTTAAGGTGTCTTAGGGAAGAAAGCTAGAACTGCAGCTAAGAATATTAGTGAAAAACCTTGATGTTTAATAGAAAGGAGAAAGGACTTGCACTAGAATAATCTGAGTGATAGATCATATGAAAACAAAAGGAATGTAAAGAAAGTAGAGAAAGCATTAAAATATGAACTAAGAAGGTGTGAAGTGGAGGCCATGGATAAAATTGCCGAGGATCTGGAAGATGCAGCTAGACGGCATAATAGTAAAATATTGTACTGGCATGTCAATAAAATTGAGAGGGAGTAGTCAATCCGGACTTGGTCCAGTTAAAGATAGGAATGGGGCCACAATTAGCGATAAGGAAAGAACTAAAGAGATATGGGCCGAACATTTTGAGAATTTGCTAAACCGACATAGAGTTGCAGGAAAAGATAATAGAGGAAAATGAAAAAGTTTGTGATACCTTGGATGTGAAGGAAGATTTGCTTCGTGAGGAAGAATTAGCGACAGTACTAAAAGGATTACAAACTAATAAGGCTCCAGGTGCTGATAGGGTGGTAAATGAGTTTCTTAAATATGGTGGCTCTGAGGTAAGAAATAAGTTACTGAAGATTATGAATATGATTTTTGGAAAAAGGGGAAGTACCTAACGATTTTAGGAAAACCTTAATTAAGCCACTTTATAAGAAAATGATAAAAGTGAGTGTGGTAATAATCGAGGCATTAGTCTGGTCTCTGTAGGTAGTAAATTACTTAGTAATATGATACTTTTTAGACTGAGAGATGCCGTAGACAAAGTTTTAAGAGAAGAACAATGCAGTTTTAGAAAAGGTAGAGGATGTGTCGACCAAATTTTCACTCTTAGGCTAATAATTGAGAAGGGCCTGAGTTGTCAAACACCTTTTTTCCTCAGTTTTATAGATTATGAGCAAGCGTTCGATTCTGTTGATAGAAGAGCTTTAGTAAACGTTTTATCCTTGTATGGTGTACCAGAAAAATACATTAAAGTGATTAGTGCTATGTACGAGAATAACACTGCTGCTGTTAAGGTAGGAAATGAGGTTAGCAGCTGGTTAAGTATTAAATCAGGAGTTAAGCAGGGTTGTGTTCTATCACCTTTGATAGACTTTGTCTTAAGGAGCACAGGAAAAGCAATGGGAGACCATGGAATCAAATGGGGAGGGAAAAGTCTCCTGGACTTAGATTATGCTGATGATTTAAGCATCTTAAATGAAAGTGTGAGCAAAATGAACGAAGTTTTTGAGGTTCTGCGAGTTCAGGGTGCTAGAATAGGTTTGAAAATAAATGTTAAGAAGACTAAGTCACTAAGGCTAGGAATAAATGAAGATGAAAAGGTAGCGTTGGGTAATAAAATGATTGATCAGGTGGGCAGCTTCACTTACCTTGATAGTATTATTAGTAAATATGGTGGGAGCAGTGAAGATGTTAAAAGTGAATAGCCAAGGCTCAAGGTGTTTTTTCACAGTTAAAAAAAGTTTGGAAGAATAGGAAGATAAGTCTGCAAACCAAGATTAGAATATTAGAAGTTACAGTGATGACAGTGGTCAAATATGGCTCTGAAGCATGGGCGCTCAGAAAAGCGGATGAAGATTTGCTAGATGTTTTCCAGAGAAATTTCTTAAGGATTGTCCTGGGTACCCGGCTGACTGACAGTATTTCAAACAATAGGCTATAAGACAAATGTAGTTCAATACCGCTCTCTAGAGCTATAATGAAAGAAAGGTTGAGGTGGCTAGGGCACGTTGTGCGGATGAAGGATGACAGATTGCTGAAGATTGTTCTTTTCGGCCAACCGTCTAGGGCTAAACGTAAAGCAGGTCGTCCTCGTCTGGGGTGAGAGGACGTCATAAAGAAAGATTTAAAGGAAATGGAAACTTCGTGGGCGGGTGTGAAAAGGGAGGCTTTGAATAGATTGGGATGGAGGAGGAGCGTGCGTAGCTGTGTTGGCCTCAGGCGACTTGGTGCTACGGCCAGTTTTTAGAAGTAGTAGTAGTAGTTAAAATAACATGAGGCTAGCCTTGACAAAAACTCAAACAAGAATTATAACATATGCTGATTAAATGCAAGTTCAAACATCGCATTAAGTATTAATACTAAAATAAATTCACTCATTTTGTTTACTCCAAAAATATGTTGGCAAACACCTTACTTTGAGCTTTATTTATCAAACACTGCAGATGAGAAAGGGAGGTTGCGAACATCTTTCAAATGCCAAGCAAATCTCAATACTTCCAATATTTTGGTCACGTCCCTGGTAAGCTACCGCGGAAGCTTACGCAAAATTTACCCCGCTGTAGAGCTGTCCCTTGGTTGCCTTTTTTTTACGTTCAAAAAGTATGTCACACTCTGGAGTAACAGAAAAAGAAAAAAAAAAATAAGAAAAGAACATAGAGTTCCAACAGCAGTAAGAGAAAACCCATAATTATTAGATCAGAAAAACCGGATCACAGACTCATTTGATTTGACTCATTTGATTGACTCATTTGGATCACAGACTCATCAGAGCATCTGCAATATCCAGAAGTTTCAAAAAGATGTCCCAAGTGCAAAACTGATTTATAATTTTAATGCTAGTAAATCAACGTGGTAAATGCATGGGGAATTTACAATTTTTGAAGTACTCTTCACGCTGAAATTTAAGGCATTTTTCACGGAAAACCATAAACAAAACTAAGATAGTTATTCTTAATAGATGATTTAAAATCGTGAATTCTTCTACTTACAGCTGTACCATGTAATTAGAAGCATAAAGTGGACCTCTAACCCCCATCAGCGCCCTCCACCCTCGTTTGAATTCATCTACTTACAACTGTACCATGTAAGTAGAAGCATAAAGTGGACGCCTAAACCCCACCAGCCCTCCTCCCCTCTTTGATTATAGAGATAGGCATACCTTTTCGCCGTAACAATGTATTTAGCCAAACACGTTAACAGTTATAACAAAACGAAACATAAAAAGTTTCTTTTATAAAAAGACGATAAAGGAAACTTATATAAAGGAGGGTGCCCACAAGATGTGAGGAGATATAATTTCGTTAGCCGTCTAGAAGACCAAACACTACAGAAAGATTTTCATTGCGTATTATTTAAATCCGCCCCTTAAACCACCAATTATTAAGTAAAAAGATTATTTAAACATTATTGCAGACAACTCCAGCTGATTGAAAGTTTCTACTTAACCTTCAAACTTCGGCTAAAGTTTAAATTACAGCCCAGTAACTTTGTTCTTGAGCACAAAAGCTTAAGTTGTCAGCAACTAACCCCCCTCTCACGCCCACCTTATCCCCAAACACATCCAATCAAAATTTTTAGATAGCCATTTTATTCAACGTAGTTGAAAGTTTTGGAAATTAGGTCTTTAAGGATGACAACCCCTCCACCATACAAAGTTGAAAAAAAGGATAATTGTAGGTAGTCATTAGCTTAACTTATATCAATCAGTTAGTTAAGCGAAGAATGTGGTTAAATCCCAATTTTTAGGGCTAATAATCCCAATTTTTTGCTAGCCAAAGATGGCTAGCAGCCATTTTTTATAGACAAGGGATGAAAAATTGCCAGAGAATGTCCTTTTTGGCCAACTGTCTGGTGGCAAGCGAAAAGCAGGTCGTCCCAAATAGGGTGAAAAGAAGTTATAAGAAAGGACTTAATGAGAACTGGAACTACAGGGGAGGAGATAAAGAGTGAAGTTTTGATCAGATTAGGGTTGAGGAGAAGCGGGCAAAACTATATTAGCCTCAGGCGGCTTGGCACTGCGTTAAATTGTTAGTAGCAGTAGTAGTAGTAGCAAAGCTAGCAGTAATTCGAGCTAGAGACATAAAATTTTGCAAAATAAATTTGGGGCCATAAGAATGGTTGTAACTGAAGGAATACTTCTCCCGTCCCTCCCAAAAGAGTAAATTAACTTTAAAAAAAATACAAGGCCGTATCCAGGGGGGGGGGTTACCCGGTTTGAACCCCCCCCCCGAAATTTTTGACCGAGTCGAAAGTTAGTCTAAAAAACACCTGTAGAGACAAAACCTTACCAGAAAAAAATATGCTCCCACACTAAATCTTTTTGCCCCCCCCCCCCGAACAAAAATCCTGGAACCGCTCTTGCAAAAATCAGAGACCTCTACTTGGAATGACTACCTGTGAAGGCCGGAGGTAGTAGATACCAAGCGTAGCTAGTGGTACAAGCAAAGATAATGATCTAAGAAAATAAGTTCCTACCTTAAGTGAACTAAGATAAGCCATCCCTCGTGCTATGCCAATAGCAACATCAATTAGTTGAGCTTCATGCAAAGTTGAAAATCTTTTCTCTTTCTCAGCATAGGCGGGATAGTTACTCAACGTTCTGCTTGCAAGTAGAACCTCTTTCAATGAATTGGCATAGTTTTCAGTAATAATGAAAAGTGTACCTGGAATAAAGGTAAAAAGTAAAGAATACGGCATTGAACTTTACAGTCCCTGTTGGCGGTGCTGATCTTCGTTTCTTGGCCCTTCAGCCAGGGAGCACAATGGGGGGTTGGGGGCCATGATGCAAAAATGTATATTTAGATATATTATGCGTTACACTAGAGCTATTTAGCCAAGGCTTTTAATACTCATACTTACACGTGGAGAATAAAGGAGAAAATTACTCAGCAGACAGCGCTTCAAAGGACTCCTTTCTGAAACAGTTAGAGAGGTGTGGCCTAAAATAACATCTTTTTCGTGTTTTCGACTGTTTTCTTCGCGTGCACACATGCCTATGACAAAGATAGATCTTCCGCTATTGCTTAAGAATTTTTGAAGGATGCGAGGTAGAGGTTTCACGAGGAATAGCTTTCAAAAAAAGTAAAATATAAGATGTAGCATTGGGATGTATCGCAAAATATTAAATTGGATAGGCAGTCACTTACTCCTTGGGTAATATAAGGGAAATAAATTAAATTGGCATTGAATTTCAAATTTACAATCAGACGTTGAAAATTAATTTATTACAATGGCAGCGTATTTCGTTGAACAAAAATTAAAATTCTCATAAACAAGCTATTTATAAATCAGGTACAAGTTCCCATCATTTAGGGTTATGGGTTGTTTATTCAAATAGGGTGGATGAAGAATCTGAAAAATACAAACATAGGGGACTTTAAATTTGGGTTTTGAGTTCAAACATTTGGGTTTTGAGTTCAAACATTGTCGTTTCTGTCTATATAAAAAAAATTAAATCGTGAAGTCACTCTGGAACGAGTTTTAGAAGGGGAAGGGACTTTTCTCCCTATCCTTCTTGTCTACAAAATTTATTTTTAATAGATTTTGTTTGCAGATTGTCTTTGTGTAGAAGAAGGCGATAAATTTTTTTAATGACGGATGCAGATAGAAGGGTCAAAGAAATCAAAATAAAAGGATTTGCATCTTTGGAAGCCGTGAGCATTGAGGAAGGTGAGCTGCTGCAAAGTAGTAAGGAACTCACAAAACGAGCTGTGATTCAAGATCTCCTAAAAAGGAGCCTGCAATGGCAGAGGTTCAAGTCAATGCAAAAGAAGAGACTAAGATGGCGGCTAAAAAGTAGCCTTTATTTTTACATATAAAAAAGCCAGGGTCAGGAGAAAACCAGACAGAGGTCAAACCAACTGAAGTTGAGCTGAACCCTTGGAAACAGGAATTCAGAGCTTTCGGCATCAAGTTTTTTTTACTTAAAATTTGTCGTTATTTATTCACTGTTGAGAATAGCATTGAAATTTTTAATCTTTGGTCAGGACAGTGCGGCACGGTTATGCCCAGGAGTAAGTAGAGGTGGATAATAAAACAAAAACATCATAATAAAAATTATGTTCATTGAGGAATAAAGTTGATACCAAAGGATTGGGTATTGAATAACAAATTTACAATACGAATAAAGAAGCAACGCTGGTTGGAGCAGAGGCAAGATTTAAAAAAAAAAGCTTAGATTTTTTCCTTCCATTTCATAGCTATTCAAGAACAAGCTTTATGTCATGACGACCCAAAGTTTCCGTTTTTAGCGTCAAAAATTTCAATTTTTCCTGGTAGACAGAAATAAAATTATTTTTAGTTTTAGCAAATTTGGAGGTAGAATCGTTTAAGATTATTTTCAGTTTTTTTTTTAGATTTTTCCCTTTAGTCGGATCCAAGAACACCTGAAACCGAAACATACTATGCACGAAGTGCTTCTGTATATCATTCATTATGCTTCTAATTAAGCTTCTAACATTCAAACCCAACAACGGGCTTATTTCTTCTTTAAAAACAGCCAAGATGTGTAGTACGGTGCAAAACGGGTATTAGGTCTTAAAAAGTATTCGTCTGTACACACATGATCATTATCTTAAAGCTCGATGTGCGGGATAGGATTTTTGGTGAATCCCGAGACCACTATCATGTATTTTCATCGGATATAAATGCACAAACAAAATTTCAGTTAAATCAAACAAAAAAAGGGGTGAAATACTAATTACAATCGTTGGTCTTTAAACTTCTTCTATGTAGCAAGGCATACTTCTTTGATCTACACAAAACCACTTAAATAAAAACTTTTCAAAAGGATCAGATTTTTGTGAACTTCATAATTTAACCTGGAAAGTCAACGTTATAGCCTAATAAACGTATATACCTTAGTTAGTAGTTTGATCCAAATAAACTTGGTCATCTTTGACTGACTCTTTGCTTGTTATATGTTACAATTCAAGAAAAAAAAATCAATTGGGCTTCTTCCGATGAAGCAGATTCTTTCATCAAGACGAAAAAGGAAACGGTCTGGGATCTTTCTCAAATAGTTATCGTAAGGAAGAAGCACAGGAATTTTCAGAAATTCTTGGCGTCACAGTGAGCATTAATTACAGTCGTAATACGATTATTGACTTATTTTAAATCCTTAGCTACCGAGTAGAGGGGTTAGAAGACTCCCTTTTGGAGCTAGGGATAAGAAATTGGGTATTATTGGAGAAAAAAAGGAATCGTACGATCGGTGTTAAACTTTTGTCAAATTACGAACTAACAAAAAAGCAATGTATCAATGTGTTAAGATCTTGGAAATCAGGAAGTTAGAGGTATACTTTATTAGAATGTGTTCCATGCTTTGACTTATTTCAATTATTAAAATCTAGGCTATTTACTTGAATCTAAATGGCATACAAAATTTACAAATTCAGTGCCGTTTCTCTCGTGTGATTTAATATGTAATTATGATCAATGTTTCTATTTTTGTGTAGCCTCTTTCTTGAGGCTATATATAACAGAACCTCTATTTTGAGGCTAGAAGCAATATATTTTCTTTTTGAGGCTAATGAAGTTAGTTAAAACTTTCTCCATATCCAGTTGTTTTTTTTTATTCATTTAGTTACTATGTTATTATGAAGAATTCCTTTTTTCTTCTTCTTCAACAGTTTAACTTAAAAGTTATCTCAAATCTTTACAAGCCTTGAAATAAAAATTCAAATAAGCCTTAATTTCCGTAATGTTAAGCAGCCAAACACACCACTATAAAAGACATGTTACAATTGAAGAAAAAAAATCAATTGGGCTTCTTTCGATGAAGCAAAATCAAAATTACCCTTTCCAGTCATCACTTTAAAACTGGGTTAAAATACAAACAAATTACATGGTTCAGGCTGTGAACAAATTAAAATACACAAAAACTGTCAAGTCTCTGTACAATGAAATACACACAAACCTGTCTCTTCACAAATTCCGACGAGTGAAGCAATATTAAAATGGTCCCCTACTCGAACCAGCGTTGAAAGATGCTGCAACATTTCTTCTTTGCTAACAGGATCTTGTTCTTTATCTAAAAAATTAATAATAGAAAAAGGAAAATAAAAAACCCAGCAAAAATTATTCATAGACAAGAGAGTACAGGAGATAAAAAAATAGATATATTTCTAAGCACAATGATCTTTGATGATTAAAATACTTCATTATCAGTAATAATACCATAGCCTTAAGGAGTAATCTTTACTCATCAATATTTGTTGTTGTTGGGCCAACTATTGTAGAAATACTGATCCATTATAAACATTTACTGACATTGATTAAAACAGTATTGAAGTTCTTATAGTTGGAGTATTGATTAAGAAATTGCTCAGGCATGAAACTGAGACTTGGGTTTTTACTTAATAAGCAAAACTTCACAAGAATTTACACAGAATCATGGAGCCGGCAGAACAAAAAGGCATAAAATGGAAAACTGAACTTAATAGGTTGATTAAGGGTCATCATAAAGAAAATGTATAGAAAAGGCAAAAACTAAATTTACGAAGCTCTGGAAATAAAAATTATAGTTTTAGAATCTTTTTCATTGACCAAAACAATATAGTTTTGCACCGAACCCAAATCAGTGTGAAAGAAATATCAACAAATTAAAAAATTACCTTAGTAGAAAATTTAATGAAGCTTCGGTAAACTTCAGTAGTCCACCATTCAAGCTGAAAGTCTTTGATACCAATGCCTTCAAGAAATTATAAACCCTCCACCCTAAGAAAGTATTAAAGAATCTTACGAATGTTTTCTTTTAACTAAATTATATGCCATTTCACTTAAACGTGTTATAAAAGTAAGAAAATACAAAATACAAAAAAAAAAAACAAAAAAAAAAAAAAAAAACAGAAGACAGAATACTGTCAGATAGACTAGATTTCCAATAATTACACCTCATATCTAGAAAAAAAAAGATAAAAAGAAGAATTACTCATCCTATAAATAGTACGGCAAATAGCATGGCTGGCGGATCCTGTTTTTCAAGATCATTTTGGTTGGCTGGCCATGTTCTAGAACCAGAAATACATGATGGCAGTTTAAACAACTACTTCATCCTTTGACTCCCAGACAATGCTAAAGCAGAAAGAGGATGCCATTTCTGCTTCTTTTTTGTAGTAAGGGGCCTTTATTTACAGAAATTTAAATTACAAAATTACTTTAAAATAATAAAAATCTACTGAGGGCTTGAACAGTGCCTTCAATACAACACATCTGGTATTATGAAATAGGCGCTTACTGAAATACATTAAGAAAACAAATTCCGCTTATACACTGGAGTACATTTCAACTACTAAATTTAGTCTCTTATCTTTTCCTATCCCCTCTTGCCAAAAATTTTCTTTCCTTTTCTTCCTTTGCTGTTTTACGAAAAGCTAATACATACTAAGATGAATTACTTTTACTCAGTAAATAATGGACTGTACGATCAATTTTTATGTTCCATACAGTTTTTGTGAGGGTATGCACTAGCCCATCTAGAAAAATTACACATAAACAAATGAAGCCAGAGCTTTGCCTCATAAAGAAACAGGCAGCCAAGTGAACTCAGCTTCAAGAAACTAAAGCTGGATCTTAGCCAATCTATCTTAGCTGATGTAATCTAATATTTTCGTGATACCCTACGTTTTCCAAAGATTTCTTTTATGAAGCTCATATGCCGGTCGATAGATCCCCAGTGAGTTTTGATAGGTGATTCTGAAACAAACGATAATAGACAAAAATCAATATACTGCTTTGAAGACCCTGATACTGGGCATCATTAGCTTCAATATATCATTAATGTTGACAGTAAAGTAGTCAGACTGACTTTAATAATTGGGTAAGGAAAAGCATTCGTACGCCAAGAGTCATGTTTTAAGTGGGCTGATTTCCTGGTGAAGGAACACAGCTTGCTTTTTTTCAATATACTTGGGTTATATTGTGAGTCTCAGCCACTATGCAGGAATTTATATCAAGGAAGGCACATTTGGGAAGAAAGTCAAATTAAATAAGTATATTAGGAAAGAAATTACATTAACAATCGTATTAATCTACAAATCTACAAATTGCATAATTACGAGGTGCAGCACCAGGTGCTGTTCCTGTTTTGTGTAAACTGAGCAAGCCCAAAAGTGACACCATTACTCTTTTTTATTTACAAGCTTAGAATAGATAAAACACAAATTTTACTTTGTAAAACGGTCTATTGAGGATATTATGATTTCGATTATGATAAGAAATCTGTCATTCATTTTGTTTTTTAATAAGGTTCAGAGTAATTCAGAACTAGGTTAAATAAGGTAATTTCCAAATACAACATAATAATTCTGAAATCTCTTCAAGAAGCTTTGACCTTCCCCTTCCCAAAGAAAATACTATGGCCACGTCGCAGTACTAGGGGGAGGTCAATCACTTATTTTCAGATAAGTGATTGACTGAGAGTTACCAACATTTCCAATTACTAAAAGCGATATATAATTTCATTTTGGCATTTAACTTTTAGTCGAAAGTATTGCCATGATAACAACAAAGAAAAACGGTTTTTCCCCGTTCATTTTTATAACATCCCATCACAAACGTTGTTGCAATCACTAAAATTGTAGTTACTATCAGCCCTATATAACATA
Source organism: Artemia sp. Kazakhstan ARC1039 (assembly GCA_029168905.1). Classification (NCBI taxonomy): domain Eukaryota; kingdom Metazoa; phylum Arthropoda; class Branchiopoda; order Anostraca; family Artemiidae; genus Artemia; species Artemia sp. Kazakhstan ARC1039. The sequence continues at coordinate 44,977 of JAQQPU010000472.1, read as the reverse complement.
ATCTATGTTTGAATGTGTATGGAGACTTGTCATTCATACCTATGCGTGAGAGATAAGGCTGGAATCAGAGAATGAAACGAAATTTTCAAGAGGCAGAACAAAAAAAAAAAAAATTGGCGAGGAGAATATCACCCCCCCCTCCCAATAGGAATAAGCTTTTCCAGACATTATACATTTAATGATATACCGGTATATTATAACTGGAGCTAAATACTTCCAGGATGGAAAAAGCTAAAAATACAAGTTTATCACATTTCTACAGAAGAGATGTTGCTTCCAATAGGAGTAAACTTTACAGAAGATATAATACAAGCGAGGAATATAGTAGGGGATATTTTGAGGGAAAACACACAAAAAAAAAAAAAAAAAATCTGTTGACCTCCTAGACGAATCTTTTTCTCTTTTTGTGGGAAAATTGGTTTAAACTTCTTTCTATTTCAATATTTTATTTTGGAAAATGGTAGAATTTCTAATTTCATTAGTTAAAGGGAAGCTATCTGTTTAATATTGGTACCCACACCAAATTATCATTCTTATTTTTGTCTCCATTCTCAGCCTTGTATCAATTTTCTGGCTTTTTCGGTTGTGCTATTATAGCTTTGTATCGTGCTTTTTCAAGGTCTGTTATAACTCTTTTTTATTTTCACTTTTTTTTACAGTTACTTTTACTTTTATAAGCTTTTTTGCTAATACTATATCTCGCATTCTCTTTTAAACCCGTGCAAACTCTACTTCCGAGGCTATTTATTTTTCGATATTTTGACTAATAAACTAGCCAATAACGTTGTTTCATAACAGAAACTAGCCAAAAGTCAAAGAATGCATACCTTTAATGACGTACAAAATAACGTCTGAAAGACTCGTTTCTTTAGAAACTGTGCCGCGATGAATCATACCAAATTTCCCTTTTCCAATACAGTCTCCAACAGAAAAGGCATTTCTGTTGTAAATGGTTGCACGCTCCGTCAAACTTCCAAGCTGATCAACCGGTTCAGAAGCATTGCCAAATGCATTATTCACAAAATTGGAATCCTGAAAAATACATATTACGAAAAAAAAAGAAGACAAATCTAAATGATAAAAACGACATATAGATTCTTTCATCAAGACGAAAAAGGAAACAGTCTGGGATCTTTCTCAAATAGTTATCGTAAGGAAAAAAGCACAGGAATTTTTCAGAAATTCTTGGCGTCACAGTGAGCATTAATTACAGTCGTAATACGATTAATGACGTATTTTAAATCCTTAGTTACCGGGTAGAGGGGTTAGAATACTCTCTTTTGGAGCTAGGGATAAGAAATTGGCTATTATTGGAGAAAAAAAGGAATCGTGCGATCGGTGTTAAACTTTTGTCAAATTACGAATTAACAAAAAAGCAATGTATCAATGTGTTAAAATCTTGGAAATCAGGAAGTTAGAGGCATACTTTATTAAAATGTTTTCCATGCTTTGACTTATTTCAATTATTAAAATCTAGGGTATTTACTTGAATCTAAACGGCCTACAAAATTCACAAATTCAGTGCCGTTTTTCTCGTGTGATTTAATATGGAATTATGACGAATGTTTCTATTTTTGTGTAGCCTCTTTATTGAGGCTATATATAATAGAACCTCTATTTTGAGGCTAGAAGCAATATATTTTCTTTTTGAGGCTAATGCAAATTAGCTAAAACTTTCTCCATATTCATTTTTTTTTATTCATTTAGTTGCTAGGTTATTATGAAGAAATCCTTCTTTTTTTCAACAGTTTAACTTAAAAGTTTTCTCAAATCTTTACAAAACTTGGAAAAAAGAATCAAATAAGCCTTAGCTTTCCGTGATTAAGCAGCCAAAAACACCACTATAAAAGACATATTTGTGCCGTGTGCCGTGTATATGACCAAGATGGCTTATTAAACAATATGTATATATACGTGTATTTAAAAGCCAGTGGCGATTTACACAAAAAAAGACTGAAAAATACACATATATTTACATAAAATTGAACAAATCAAACAGTAGCACTAAATATTTTGAAATCAGAACTTCCTTGCCTCTAAAGAATTCTGTATAATACCATCCACCGCAATAACTAGCTCCCTAGAAGAGGTCTCCAAGATGCCTGGGAGCGGTGGTCCATCCCCCCCCCCCCAAAAAAAAAAACTCTTCTTTAAATTTTCCAAACTTTGGCAATTACTCATATAATATTGCAGGTCATCCCCATACTCCCCGAAAAGGGAGCAAGCACACCTACATGCCGGGCCATCTTCACGATAAGAATCCCAGTGTCCCCTGCGCAATGACAAACAATTTGCTCGCACCTGCAACCAAAACTCCAGCCCCCTCCACGGTAGGTTCAGTCTCAAGTTAAACTCCTCTCCATACACTACTTTAATCAGCTTTTAACATCTTGAGAGCACATGACTTCTCAACACCAGTGTCAAACCTGAACCTCTTGGTCCTTACGGCACGAATTCAACATACTAAGAAAAACGTCAGGTTTGCAACGGGGACCCTGGTCCTTATTCCAATCCCATGTAGCCTTTTTAGAAGATTTCAACATATCAGTGTAAGCCGCCGTCGCTAGGCGGTTATCGGGCAAATGGAATATCTGTAACCAAAACTTGACCATCTGTATAATCCTCTTCAGACGCAAATTAGGTAAACCTAGGTCACCTTTAAGAACAGAACTACTAAAGTTATTATTCAAGCCTACAACTTTTTGAGAATACGTAAACTGCAGACTCTAATTTTTTCACTATAGTCCCCCCCCCACAGCTCAGAGCCATAATGGGTAACTGGTAAGACTTTAGTCATGAAGAGATACTTATACATTTTCATATTTTTAATTCCCATTATGTGTTTTCCCGGAGTAGAGTACGAGTGGCTGCCTTTCCATGAGAAATCAGCAAATTAATGTGTTCAGTCGGATTCCCATTTACAGCGAGCAGATATCCCAAGTGCTTATATCTGGGGGCCCCTTTTATTAACTCAACTTTTTAAGTAAATGACAAATCATGTTGTCAGTTAGGCTGTCCGCTATGAAAGATGACAATCTCAGTCTTGGATGCGCTTAGCTTCAATTTCTTTGATATACGCAGCTCCAATCTGGAACATTCTAGTAAAGCGCGAAAGTCTAAAATTCCCTCTTTGCTCTTTTGATTTGCTAAGTACCTTCAAATATTGTCACCATGAATGCAAGATAGTTTCCCAATCTGACGTTACAGCCTAGCTGACCTGAATTTAGCTGTCGGAAAACTCATTTGCCCGCCAAAATCTAGACCTACAGTTCTACAATACGAATGATCAAGTTCGCTAGTTAAAACTTTCTGGTAGTATCTTTTTCAATTTTCTGTTCACTTCTTTTTTCTCAGAATTTATTGATACTTCAATGCTGGTGTTCTTTCTTTGGCTTTTTCGTTTTCTTAGCTTTTTCCGGTTTTTCTTAATTGCACTCGAACATCTACACTTGTTGTATCCAACAGTTTTCAAATAAATTATCATTATTGCTGGAATCTATTACAATACTTAGTATCTTTCTGCTAAAATTTTTGCGATCAAAACTGCCTAAAACTGTTTCTTGTTCTTTTCTGGCCCCAACCAATTTTAGCATCCCCATATTTGTTAGCCTATAAGGAAGATCATGCTTACCATTTCCATAATAGAACCATTAAACGTAAGTCTTTGTTGACTCACAGCTCCAAGTCCTCCTCTCCTTACTTTCTGTCTCATATAGAAATAAGTAACGATGGACAGCAGCAATAGAACCCCTCCAACAGCAATTGCACAAATCAAGCCAATCATGATAGGTGGCAAAGGCTCTAAGTGCGATGGCGGACGGATCCTTACTCTTTGACGAAAATTATTGTCTTGCTCATTAATACGCAATAACTCACGTTCAAATTCGCTCGCTTCATAATCGTCGATAGCTTTGGCTGCAATACATAATCAATTCGATATATTACTATGATTTCTACAAATGAGAGTATTCAATGATATAAGTACTGTAAGTAACTGAGATATTAAATAACCAAGCCCAATTCTGTGTCAAACAGTACATGGTAACGACCACTGAGTAAATAGCGACCCTTCGCAATAGTAACCAAAACTCATAAAAAAAAGAATTTCGATAACAATTAACACGAACAAAAAAAACATTCAAACGGGGATAAGCCCATTTATTAGACAGTGAGAACAGATACAAAAGTCTGGATATTTCGATCGCATATGCGGCGATCATTATCAGCAGATATACTATATAATAATGCACATGGAGTATATCTGCTGATGACGATCACTGTCTATGTAATCGAAATATCCACACTTTTGTATCTGTTTTCACTGTCTAATAAATGCACTTATCCCCATTTGAACGTTTATTTGTTCGTCATAGAAAGGTAGTGTGGCCTTAGAAAAAATCCCTAGTTTGAAGGTATTACGTCGAACAATTAATACATCAGAAGAATGGGCTTTATATGCTGATTCCGAACCTATAAAATTAATGAAGTTTAATGTTGCCAATCAAAAGCAACGAGCCTAGGAAAATTTTCTCGATTTTCAAAAAAAAGTGGGGGCACCCCCCAAAAAGCCCAGAGCTTTTTGTGAAAATTACACGATAAGATTCAGCATATCAAAGAACCCTATTGTAAAGGTTTCAAGTTCCTAGCTACAGAAATGTGGAATTTTGTCCTTATTTTTAGAAAAAAGACCACAGGTGTGTGTTTATTTGGCGTTGTTTTTTTCCAGACATAATCTTATCAGGCCAATGGTTTTGAGGATCGGGACAGGGCTCATTCGAATGAAAATTAAAAGTTCTAGCACCCTTTTTAAGTGACAAAAAAGATTGGAGGGCAACTGACCTCCTTCCCACCCCCCTTTCTTCTCCAAAGACATCCGATCAAAATTTTGAGATGATCATTTGATTAAGCATAGTTGAAAGGTCCAATAACTATTCTTCTGGGAACCAAATGACTCCACTCCACAGCCCCTGGGTAAAGAATGTAAGTTATGCAATTTACCCATTGTTTACATGCAGCATTTGTTATTGGGAGATATTCTGATTTTTCGGCAAGAATTTTATGTAGGGAGGGTGGATTTTCCACGGTTGGGATTTTTCGTGGAGAGGAAAGTTTCCAGGAGGAATTTTCCATGGGAAATTTTGTAAAGGAGGAATAAGGGATTTCCTGGAAGGATTTGAAAAACGGTCAGAAATAAAAAGAAAAAAAAGGTTTCTCAACTGAAAGTAAGGAACAACCTTAAGACTTAAAACAAGGAGAAATTCTTCTGTACATGAGAGGGCCATCCCTTCATTACGCTAAAGTTTGACTTTGTGTCATAATTTATCAAGAACGACTCCTGAAATGTAAGGGCCAGTGAATCTAAATGAGAAATATTTTTAAAGAACTCCAAGAATTTAGTGCAAGGATTGAGGGATGAGGAAGGGGCAGCCCCTTCATACATGGAGTAATTTCTGTTTATTTTAAGTTTTAATGTTACTTCTGACTTTCAGCTGTTTTTTTTTTGCTTTAAAAAAAAAAAAAAACTTGTTGTTGTTTTTATTCATCAATCAAAAAAAAGACAATCATCATCGCAAGTTATCTACTAAGGAAAAATTTAACAGTATATTGAATATTTAATGTTGAATCTCCCTCCCTCCCTCTCTCGCTCTCTCTCGCTCTCTCTCTCTCTCTCTCTCTCTCTCTCTCTCTCTCTCTCTCTCTCTCTCTCTCTCTCTCTCTCTCTCTCTCTCTTCATATTGTAAGTAAAAACGGAAAATTTAAAATGCAAGATTACATTAAAACTAGTCAAGCAGAAAAAAACCCACAGAAGAGACGGCGGCCTCCTTCACTTCCACCGTTAAGGGTTCTATCGGCTATGATAGGCATTGAATTTAAAACATAAACATAGAAAATAAAATAAGAGGACCCCCTTCTACGGCAGTCTCCCTCTTAAAGTTAGATAACTACGGCTTGGATTACGTCCCAAAACGGCTCTTTACTTTACTGAAATAAGTATATTTATTAAAGGTCTTGATAACAGGAAATCCCCTATTGTTAACAACTAAATTCAACTTAGTATCACAATACTTTGCTATTTAAAAAAATGTTCCCTCTCAGAGTTGAATCAACAACAGTGCTAATAACAACTTCCCCTAGAAAGTTACCTTCACCAGGAAACTTTCAAGCAGGAACATTTTGTAAAAACTTTGTCGGTCAGTTAGTTACCACAGTGATCACTTACAGCAGAAATAACACCCAGAATGACACACTCAGATTTTTTAGAGATGTTCAACCTCTTTTCCAAATAAGATAATTGTCAAGACTAGTATCGACTTGCTGGAGTCAAAGTCAAATTTGCTAAAAGTTAATTATGCCATATCATGAAGCAATAGAAGAAAAACACAATAAAAATGAGATATCTTTGTACTTTTACAACATTTGGACAAACTCTTTTAAGAAAGAGATAGTCGTTTTTTTCTAGTTCCGATAAGTTTTCTGAATAACAGAAAAATACCTACACTCAAATTGAAAAGTCTCTTGAGACGATTCAGCTACTACAACATCCTCCACTTCCACTTTGGGCGGTGCAGATGTAAGTGGAGAAAAAAAATGTTTCGATATTCCGTCAATTGATACAACCGCCGCAAGTGAGAATAAATAGCCGCGATCATCAGCAAGCGGACTGTTAAAAAATCCTCCATATATTTTTCCATCTCCAACTGTAAATTCTTCAGTGAAATTCTGAAAAATAGCCAAAAAAAAGTTGTCGTAATTCTTTTTTTTACAGAAAGAAATAATCAGAGCAAATAACAGTAGAAAAGAAGAGAGAGGGGGAGAGGATAGAACGGAGAGGCTAAAGGAGGACTCTACTGCATTACTGCACACAACTCTACTCTACTGTATATAACTATGGAATAAACCGTTTAATAGACTATACATTTAACTTCACAGATATGGTACTCCATAATAAACAGAGCCAGGGCTAATTAGTAGGCTACATTATCTTAAGAAAAAAAAAATTAAGGCAAAAGCTTATACGTATTGTATTTCAATTTAATTCCATATTTAACTGGGAAACCTGTATTAGGAAGATTAGAGAAAGGGTGTATAATTCTTAATGATGGTTATAGACACGTTTTCTTCCTTCCCTTTTTAATCTTAAATTTGGCTTCATAAAACCTAATTTGCTCATTCAAGGTTAATTTGTATAATTTTAGCATATCACTGTCAAGTTCAAGTTCTTGAGTCCTTACAATAATGCTATTAAAGTTATATCAGTGTTTTGTTGTGTGTGTGTGTGTTTTTTTTCTGGGCGGGGGGGGGCCTGGATCAAAGTTTCAGCGTGAAAGTGTATTCCCATTCAAACTGAACATTTCATGGAATACTAAACCCATGCGTCGTGTCTGGCATTAGAAGGAATAAAAACAACAATCAATAAAAATATTTGACTCATTAGTCCAGTAGATCTTTTTTGAGAAAGAGCAGTTGGAGAAAGAAGACAAAACCAAAACTGGCAAAGATTAGGGTACTGAATATTAGTATGATCTTCTGATTATTACCGAGAACCAAAATTTTTATGCGAAAAAATTCTAGGAGGTCCTTATTGAGAAGTATGCGACATTATACCAAATAAACAGCACAGATTTCTAACTTTGTAAGCTTGAAGACCGACGAAAAAAAATGTTCTTTTAATGTGGAAACTTACCGCTAAATTTAATCCTCTCAAGATCAAAACTATTTACCACCATACATCAAAGAATAATTTAGAAGCCAAGAAAGCGAAAAAATTCTTAAGGGATACAATTTCTGAGACACATAATTATTCCCAATTTAATGTCTCGCATCTTAGGAATTAATGGACATAATTAAAATGAATTGGTCAGGCTTCAATGGTTCTTCCAAGACATAAAAAGCGTGTATAGTAGAAACATCCTTTTTGGTATTGGGCATTTGAGTAAAGCTACTAACGCCTTCACAAAAAAAAACAATATACTACGTTAATAATTTTATATCATTGCCTAAACTTATTATTAATAAGGCAGTTCCCTTAATCTCTGTTTTGGGATGTTTTTTACACAACGTTTTTGACAACAAACTGAAATATACCACACAGCGTTAGGCAGTTGGCGATCCGCTTTCAAAAATTAACCATCCTTAAATTCTATCACTATCACCTGGAGACAAAATTAACAATAAACGAAGTAGTTCAATCTACTAAATTCTTTTTTTTGGAAAATGATAAAAAAAATCAGTTGGAAAAGAAAACATTGAACCCGAGCCATTTCCCTGATTCTAAATCTTTCGGAAAGGAAAAAAAAGATGCAAAGTTCAAGTAAAACGAAGCAAATAGCATCCAGTAAACATATTGAAGCCCACCTTCATAAAAAAAGACATAGACACATAAACAAGAAACAAAAAATCAAAAAAGAAAAAAAAAATTTAAAGAATGATAAATACCGTCAGACAGATAGTAATAAATAACATACTGATGGAAGAATTGCAGCAGTCACGTAATAGGCAACTTTTTCAGATTCAGCTTCTAATTTTCCAAATAATTTATTTTCATCAATATCCTTTACATTATCATTCGCAACGATTAGCTGATAGGAAGAAACTGCTGGATCCGATACTTCGTTTAACCTCAAGACAATTTCTCCGGGGCTGCTTCCGATTATAGCAGGCTGTAATGGAGGCTCCAAACCTACAAGAGTATACAAATTTTAATAGCCTAAATTTTGCCTAAATAACAGCCTAAATTGTCTAAATAGCCTAAATTTAATAGCCTACATTACATTTTAATAGACAAATTTTGATCGAACAGCCTAAACAACTAGAAAGCATATTATAGCTATTATCCCACAATTTAAAAAATGTAAAAAAATTTAAAAGAGACCAGGCTATTATTTTCGTCCGATGTAATCGAATTATGCATAGAAATAATTGGTTTAAGTGACAGTTTGGTGGGCTTTAAGCATTTGTTACGATCATAAACTTCTCGGGAAGTTCAACCTTTACCCAAAAAAGTTTAGAAATACCTGGGCAGAAATAGAAGAATGTAGCTCTTCAAGCAAGCAACTGCATTACTTTTACAGGTTACCAACATCAAGATCACCCATGATCTTGCCTGGAAAGTGAATACCCATGGATGAAAACCCCACTAATCCATCTCTAGCAATCACAGTAATGTAAATAATAGTTAGTATGACTGACTTCATTAAAGGTTTTTGCAGACTGTTTATGAGTTACATAGAACAGATACATTTTATTTGTAAAAAAAAAGAATAAGAACACTGCTTTTTAGTTTTGAATAGTAGTTCGGTTATAGAGAATAGCTACTTTGTATTTGTTGAAGAAGAGCAAAAGTAACAGCTTTGCTTTGTAAACCATAAAAATTCATTCTAAGATCACACTGGCTATACATAAATTTTTACAAAAAAAAAAAAAAAACGAAGAAAAAAAAATCTAAAAACAAAACGAGGGTGATTTTCAACCAGTGGAAAAGAAACAAACGAAAAGACAAAGCAGATATTCGGCAATGGAATCCAATCCGTCCTCAGCAATCACAAAAACAGGGGAAGGGAGACACAAGTAAACATAAAACACAAAACTAACCTTTTGAAGTAAAATTTTGAAACACATTTTCTAGGTAGACGGGCTTTCAGACTGTGTATCTAAGTGCAGACCTAAACCCATAGAACGAGGTTAAGGTCGCTTCATTTTCCAATCTCGTAAAAAATTAAACTGACAAACGAGATTTGCATGTTTTTTAACTGATTTAAAATCACCCTCGTTTTGGTTTCTGAATAATAATAAAAAAATAATTTTTGTCAAACGAAAATTTTACAGGATACTTGTTTTTGTAAAGTTTTTTTGCAGATTATTTTGCACCTATACAGAATAAATACATTTTATTTGGTGGGAGGAGTAGCAATAGCAGTTTTTAGCCTAGAATACTTAGATCGTAGAAGGTTTTTCTAAAGGTTTTTAGGTTATTTTACAACTATAAAAGATAAATAGATAGATTTATTATATGCCAAACAAGGCTCTACAACACAGTTCTCGAAAATTCAAATCACAATATAGTAACATAAATCTACTCTCCCTTCCCGGCAAAACAACAGCAACAGAAAGCACATACTCAAATTACTCTGCTTTCCTTACAACAGCAATATCACGGATATATATATTTTTTCTCATCGTAAACCTAACAAGGTCATACAACACAGCATTCTGTAATACATAAATATATATTTATGTATTATATACCTATACATTAAAATATATCTTTTATATTTTATATAAAATATATATTTATGTATAATATATATATACATAAAAAAATAACATCAATAATAATCAACTCTCCCCTCACAAAAAACAAGCAAAATGTGTTACTAAATCAAAAGACAATACTAGTATTACATTAATTTAGTATTACAGTATCACTTTGCCATTCTTTCGGAAAACGTTCGCAATAATTTATGTTTTGATAATTTTTTTTTTTTCAAGACAAAGGGCAGAAACGGTCTTGCCATGTAGTTTCCTAATATAAATGATCTTTTTTGTCTCTTTCTAAAATGGAATTAACGTGTTTTCTTTTCTTTATTAATTGACATTAAGGAGATTTTAAACAGTCATGTCAATCATATTACTCATGGGGTAAGACTATAGGGACAAAACAACCAATTCATTGAACATTACATTTTTTGTAAAAAAGAACTTTAATTCATTTACAAAGAAGAAAAGAACATTGGAAGGACTTATCAAGCCCTTTTGGGGTAATTTTCAGACAAAAGGTCTCTAATCGGAACACTTTTAGAAAGATATCATATTTTTATTCTGTATTGTAAAAATACCTTTCTATTAAGTCTTTGAATTTAGGGTGTAATATTATGAGCTAACACAAGGAGCAACAATTAGTTACACCGTGTTCCATAGACTGACTGGGTTTTTAGTAGTAAAACATATAGAAATTCGAGCTTGCAGGCAAAACGTATAATCAGATAACAGGTTCATAATAAAAAATCTTTCTAAAAAGTCTAAGATGTAAAAAGAATAGTTGCTTTGTTTTAAAAGAGAAAGCAAGTGAAAGAAAGGTAGAACTACGGAATCGTAAAGAAGCTTACTATGTATGTCGGTTGTATATATTGCAGAATTTGGTATGCCAGGTCCATTTTCTGTAACGGCAGAGACAGAGACGTTGTACTGTTTTGCTGGTTTAAGTCCGTTCAAATCACTTTTGAAGGTTGTATTACCAAAAGACCAAGATAACGACGGGGTCTATAAAAATATGAAATTCAAATAGAAGCAAAACTATGAAGCACATAATAGCCATAGGGGGCAAATCCCGAGAAAGTAACCATTGAAGCGTTCTGAAGACTAGAAGTAAATTACTCAATGCATTCAAACATATGTAAAATACAAAACATGTGAATTTAGTAAACGCAAAGCAAATATGCGAAGACAGAAAATAGTACATTCCTGCAAACTAAAAAAAAAAGGTGCAAAGGATCCCAAGAGCCATAGACTTGCATTTCTTTTCCCCTATTTCTTTCCTATGATACACCGTATTTTATTTGGAAGTAACAAAATAATGCCATCTTTCGACATTTCTGTATTGTGTTACTACAGTAAAGTAGTTAGCTTCATTTTGAAGCAACAGGCACGTTCATTAAAAAGTCGGTGAGAGGTGGGCGGTCTTCTGAGGAGCCAGGGAAATACAAGTGAAATACTTGAAGGCAGTGAATTTTGAGAGTGGAATATTTTCCTGGGGGTACAGGTCCAAAGACATCTGACATATATACTTCCCTAGCAGGTAGATTGCTAAGATTCTAGTTCCCTTTTTTCTCCAATGTTGTATTTTATATTATTTTATACATTTAAAAAGCGACTGCACCCGATTGGATACTGTTTTTAACTTTACGCCAATATGCGCTCCCTAAAATGGCGCAATCTTGAAGACAATTAGGCTACACAATGCAATCCCCTGAGAGCTCCCGAGTTATTGAAAAAATGATATTTTTTAAATAACAACAGAATTTCAACTTCGGCGTAAAGAGTGGGGCTCCCTCATTTTAGAAAAACTCTATTTTAGCTTGAAAAGCAAACACGGTTAAATGGGCCCGTAGTCTAGAGGTATTGTTACACAAAAGTTAAGTTTTTGTGGTGAAAGTAACTCTTGGCCAATAAATACTAAACGTGTTTTTTTCTTTTTACATAAGTCATAGGTGAACTCTGTTGCAAAATTTACTACCGTACAAACATTCTCCACAATCAATTAAACTAGCAACAGCAAACAGCTAACATTTTTCTCACCAGGTGCTTAGTGCGTTAAGACCAAAATCAGGAACGAATCTACATTTTTTATTTTCTCTGATGTTTGTTTTAAGAACTTGCTCAAAACGGCATTAGTTCGTTTCAGCTAATATCAATGGTAATACATACATGGCTAGCATCTTGAGAGATGAAGAAAGCAGCTACAGAGTATCCTTTTATGTCTCCATTGGGTGCACTTGGCGATTCCCATTCGATCAACAAACTGGATTCACTTCTACCCGTTAGGCTAAGTCTTGGTGGCGGCCCAGAAACTAAAAAATGAACAAAAGTCCTATAACAGTTATTATTATTAGTAACAATGTAGAAGTCCCAATCTCTGAACGTTCAAACTTACAGAAAATACAGAAAAGAAATTTTGTCATCTACACCACAGTTCTGACATTTATTGGCTTTCATTATTTAAAACCATCTGTTTCAATGTACGGTACACACTTTGTTTTAACCTCAACACCATTAACTTTTTTCTTTTTGAAAAAATTTGTTGCAATGAAGCCCTTAAACTAGAGTTAAACCCGATATCAATTTTGATGCTACTCATCCCTGTTTTAAATTTAGGGCTTTCTAATGTCATGAAAAGGGATCTGTTTAGACCACTACAGATGAAGTAACAAAATACCTCAGGAAAAAGTATAGCCACAAAAGATTTACCTAGCCACCAAATAAAGAAGTATGTAGCTTGTCACGTGACATTTAAGTGACTTTTCATCCTACAGGATTTTATGAGTACTTAGTTTGAGAGGTTTTATACATTAAGTAAGGTTAATTATTCTTTCTGTTTGATTACCCCTCCTCCATACCGTGCTGTATAATTTGGGGAGGATGTGTTTATGTAAAGTTCTTTGTTAATAATTGATATTAAATCAAAATAATAAAAACAAATTGATGTACGAAAACTCATAATTTAAAAAGCCTGTGTAATTTAAACCATATTTTTTGACAAATGCATATTGGTCCAAGAGAAACAAATTATATTATTATAGATTCTTGGTTGTTTGAGGATTTTTTATACATACTTTCAGCGTGTATATCTTAAATTATACTTGAATAACCGAGGTTGGAGTGGGAGGAGGACACAGCCCTTGAGCTGGGACGGGAAGACCCCTTCCCATTTCAAAAGCAAAAGCATTAGCCAACACTATGTTTTGTTTTTATCCCCCCCTCCCATGAAAAAATCTTCCTAGCCTCCCTCTACCCTAAGGTCGGACCTGTCTTCACCTATAACTTGAATTAACTTCCTTCTCTCTATACATTTGTGGCCATTTAACACCATTATACACCATCTACAATATGCTAAATGTCGCACAATGAAATAAGATCTGTTTGCATCATTGTAGATTTCTATAAAGAAAAAATCAAGACACATTTACGGTTGGAGCACAGTCCATATTATCCCCTTGTCTGTTTTGTACAAGTTGAAGTCCCTCAAACAATTATGACTTATTTGAAGAAATTCTCTTTCAACCTCCCATCCTGGCCCGAAAATTAAAAAGGTAGCCCGAAAGCTTCACCCCCCCCCCAGCCACCAAGAATTTAATCTATGTATCTGCGTGTAACTATGATCAAAACATAATTAAAGCATGTTGTCAGCAATTTCCAGGAAACAAAAAGAGTAAACTCACTTGATATGCCCGTTCGATAAACTGAGTACACCCTTTCTCCTCCACACAATTGAGAATTATTCCCCTCACACCTGAGGTTGCATGTATCAGATGGCAAAACTTTTAAATTTGGCATGCTGAAACAAAAGCATGCATCGCCATTTGATAAAGCAGCATCACTAAAAAAGAACAGTGTCAGTAATTACAATATTCATACAAAGCGACTTGATTAAACTAAAAGAAATATATTATTCCAAAGGAATGCCATGTCATTTTTGAGGAAATTATCTTGTTATAACTTTAGGGAAACAGGTTTTGGTACAAAGGATTGGTTGATTGAGTTTCATAGTACTCAACTAGCCTTCTGAGTTACAAATGTGTGAATACACCTGCCTTTCTTACAATTTCGCAGTCCCACACGTATGCTGGTCAACAACGGAAAGATTGTTTAGCAAACTAGCATTAATTCTTTTTTTACCTGTTGAAATTATATTACAGCCTGAAATAGTCAAATTGTTTTTCAGGCCGTAAGCCTGCAATCCGTTAAAATCAATCTTCTAAGGGAGGTTGCGTAGAAGCATCACCAAAATAGAAGCTTTGGTCACACTGCGGTAGCAACTTTTCATATCACACCTAATGACGGGAATTACCAGACTACTAAAGGGACATTTTTTAACAATACTCAGGGATCAATTCACCAAGATTTCAAAATTGTTCATAATCAATGGCCACACTGAACTTTAGTCTCAATCCATCAATATTTAACACCAACCAGCACTGTAAAATTTATAAAAGTCAAAACCAAAGTATAATCACCTATGGAACAAGTACTGACAAAACTCTCCAAAAGTGACCCCGCGTACCTCAGCGCCTCTAGACGCAAAATGATGTACTACATAATCGCTCCGAGCCAATAAGCCAATCTATTCTCCTAAGTTGTATTGAATTGTGTAACTACGGTATTTAGTTGCCAGGTGCGCATAGGTATGGAATCGTCTCCGGAGACGCGGACAAAGGGTCACTTTTTTGTGTGGAGAGGATAGGTTTTGTCAGTACTTGTTCCGTAGGTGATTATACTTTGGTCAAAACCTATGTTCTATAGAAAGAATGTTCTTGACAAGAACCCAAATTCATACCAACAGCAGATGTCACAATGTCTAAATCCAATTCATCTATTATAAACAAATGCAATCCACACTGCACATCTTTGCAAAGTTTCGAATGGAGAGCATATCTCCCAACATGGAAAAATACCAATAATAAACGCTTAGTAGTAAAATTTAACTGTAGCCTAGGCCAAGATTCATTCTTTTACTATGGTTTTACTGAAAGTTTGTATAAGATATAACACAAGTCTGCTATCTGATTTTTCAGCCATCAAAGACTAGAACTAGAATGGACCTGCAAAAGCTTAAGTAAGTGCAAAACAAAGATACATATTAAGATGGTGATCACACAAATTCCTATATAATTCCCACCAGCACAAAAGTGAAAAAGAAAAAAAAAGATTTTTAAGGTGCTGATGCAAATGTTCAACAGTCCCGAGGCCAAGAGAATGTTCTGAAGCAAGGCACACAAAGTATCTATTTCCCAGATGGCATTTGATTCCCTTCAAAACGGTTATTCGTAAGTTTTAAAAGTACTAATTTTAAAATATGAGACTTAAATTGCAATATGAGAGTCTAATGGCAAAATATAGGAGCATCTTATCACAACGGGTTTTCAATAATGCTAACTTCGACTTAAACACCACTTGTTAAACATATAATTAACGTGTTTTGTCTTTCAAAATTTAACTCAAATATTGGCTTCAAATTTGTAATCAAAAAGCTAAGAAATCTTTCAATATAAATGTAGTAAGAATTAAAAATCATTTTTAAGCCTGTAGTTCATGTGTGTTACATTCTGCGCTCTGTTTTATAAGGCCAAAATGGAAATTGTTTCTCTTTCTTATTTTCTCTCTCATTCCTTTTTCTGTATCTCTTATGCTTGCTTTGGTCCTTTTTTTTCTTGTCCATTATGGTCACGGCAATAGCTGTGACCTAGTATTGAGCAGACCACAGTCCAGAGTAACCAAAAGTTAAAATATATCAGTTAAAGCTGATTCAGATGCTTTAAGGCTAAACCTCAAACAAACACAACTTAAAATACAAATGAGGGAGTTGTCCCCTCCTTCAATCCCCGCTCTTTACACTAAAGACTTACCTTTTAATCGCAATACTTTCAAAATGACTGCTCAAGCACAACTGCAAATGGACTGGGATAAAAAATATTTTTCCCCAGGCCTCAAGAATGGAAGAGATGATTGATGCGCATTTGCTTTGAATAAAAAAAAACTTCCGTTCAACTGTCTTAACTACATTTGTTGCATTCATAAATTCTTCCAGTAGAGTAAAGTGCTTTAAAACTTTCAAACAGTTCATGGTAACAAACTGTAACTGTAAGTAAGGAGCAACTCTGTCTAATTGTAACCAAAACTTAAAAAGAACGTAATTTTAATAACGATAGATAAATCAAAATAGATAAAACAAATAATTCGGCTTTTTCGATATTGATATATAAATCAAATAAATTGGCTTTTTATACTGATTGCAAATATATAAAATTCATCAAGTTTAATGTTACTCTTCAAAAGTTACGGGAAAATTTGCCTGATTTTCGAGAAAGGGGAAAACGCCCCCAAAAAGTCAAAGAATCTTAATGAAAATCGTACCGTCAGATTCAGCGTATCAGCGAAGCCTATTGTTGAGTTTTCAAGCTCCCATCTGCAAAAATGTGGAATGATGTATTTTTGGCTAGAAAGATCATTTATTGTTGTCAATATGTGATCATTATTTGTTGTTGTTTTTTTCCCAGGGGTGACCGTATCGAACCAATGGTCCTAGAAGATTGGGAGAGGGGTCATTCAAAAAAAAAAATTCTAGTGCCCTTTTTAAGAGACCAAAAAGATTGGAGGGCTGCAAGCCACCCTTCTTAGCCCCCTTTTTCCCCAAAGTCATCCGATCAAATTTTTAAGATAGCTATTTTGTTCAGCAGAATTTTAAGGTCAAATAACCATGCCTCTGGGGATAACATGAACCTCACAACCCTTGAGGAAAGGGCTGTAAGTTATTAAATTTGCCCACTGTTTACAAAAAATATTTGTTCTTGGAAAGTATACAGATATTTTTCAGGGAGGGAGAATTTTCTGCAGGGGGGGGGGGGGGAGAATTTTCAAAGGGGAGAAATTTCCGTGGGGAGGAAAGTTTCCAGGGATGAACTTTCAAGGGGATATTTTACACGGAGGAGTTTGCCAGAATTCCTATACGAAATTCTTTTTATTTGTCTGACTTTCTATTTGGTGACTCAATTTCACATAAGGAAATATTCAAGAGAAATTGTCTGGGGGAAATTTTCAAAGAGGTTGGAATTGTCTGGGGTATTTTTTCGTTGGAGGGGGGGATTTTCTACAGGAGAAAGTCTCTACGGGGGAGTTTTCCAATGGAGATACTTTCCAGTAAAAATTTTCCACAGAGGGGGGTGGGGTCCGCCATGATTTGAAAAGTGATCAGAAACAAAAAGAAACGCAAGTTTTTTTCAACTGAAAGCAACAATAAAACTTAAAACAAACAGAAATTATTCCGCGTATGAGAGGGGATGCCCCCTCCTCAATATATTGCTCTTTACGCTAAAGTTTGACTTTTTGTCCTAATTCTTTAGGAACAACTTTTCTAACACACTTGTTGTTTAATTAGAATACAAAGCTATTTTAAAGTAGGCTACTAAAAACTTTAGGGTGAAGAATGAGGTGTTGAGGAGAGGGTAGGCACCCTGATATAGCCTCTAGAATAATTTCTGTTCGTTTTAGGTTGTAATGTTACCACTTCCTTTCAGTTGATTTTTTTTTTAATTTAATAGCTTAAAGAGCAGAGCAGGGTGTCGAGCAGGGGGCAGCCCTGTAATATTAGGAATAATTTTTGTTTGTAGTATTTCCATGTTGGTCTTTACTCTTTGTTTGAAAAAGCTTTTTTCTTTTCTTTATACACACACAGACAGAGAAACATATCCTCTTTGAGCTTTCAATGTCCCATCCTCTCTTTTAAATTTTCAGGAAACATGCTAATTTGGCACAAAAACCAGGACATTTGATCTGAAAACCGCATTTTTTTGAAAGGCCATAACTTTTTCTGATTCTACTTTTAAATATTATACATCCTTAGCATACCAACACAAAAAAAGTGGGATAATATCTTCCTAAGGATGATCTGATGGTCCCCTCCCCCTTACATACTTTTGTATAGGTAAAAAAGGTGAATTTATTAAAACACATTTGGACCTCAATTTCCCTTTTTTAAAGACTAATGGTATGCTTTCTCAACAGCTTTTTGAATTTCCCCAGAAATTTTCGTTAAAAGATATCCCAATTTCCAAATAGGTCTACATGGGATTATTTTCACAAGCCATATACATCAAGAAATACTTAAATGATTACCTGTAATACTCCTTTGTACAGGCTATCACACATTCTTCAACAAGCTTGAAGTTCCTTCCAATGTCTTTTGAATAAACTGAAGAATTACTTGTTTTTACAAAACATCCAACAAGCTCTCCAGGGTCAGTTAAAACTAAAAGTAAAGTGGAGTTTCTACAACATTTCTGTAAAATGGTTCATGGCAATGAACAGTAAGTAAAGAGCAGTCTTGTCAACAGTATCAGAAACTCTAAAGGCAGGCATCTAATCACATATAGACACAAAAAAGAGTCTGCTTTTTATTCTCAGTAAGTTCAAACTTACCCATCAAAACAATTAGGGTCAGAATATTTGGATAATTTAAGAATAGATAGGGAATGCATTCATAGAGACAGGTGTGAACTTGATTAAAGTTATGCTATCAAATCTACCAGATCTGACAGGCCTAGAAAAAAGGTTTTGGTCAACCATACTGTTCCTTAGAAATGGATGTGGTTTACCTTAAATTGCAGCTTGGAGCAAATCTAAGATTTTCCATCCTTGTAATGCTCTATGATGACTTCTGTAGGTTGTTTTATATGGATTCTTGCTACATTTGGGTTGAGGACTCAACAGCTTCCCAGTTGTAAAAGAACTCCTGCTGTAGCCATTCTTTGTTGAGATTTTGCTTGAATACCCCTGTCAAATTAGCAGCCACTGTATCTTCAGAGCTGACTCCTCAAGTTTCTTACTTGCTGGCTGAAGAAATGGCTTCTTTCTCGGATTGAGGAGTGTTTCTTGAAGATTTTCTTGGAATGCCATCTAGGCACTGAACGTTCTAGGGAAGGGAGGGGAGGGCAAGGAGACCAGGGAGAATATTTGTGGAAATAATTTTGTGGGCCATAATCATGTTGCTACATTTCCTCCAATATGTCAGAGTAGGAAGCTTTGAATGACGTAAACGCTTTTTGTATGGCATTTTTTGAGGCCTTTGACCATTTGGTTGCTCTTTGTAGTACTCTTTCTAGTATTTCTTTGTCCTTCTTGAAGTAGGGTCACACCAGGGACATTCCAAGCTCCATGCATGGGCAATCCAGCACCTTGTAGAGCTTCATAAGTACTTTTGGGGCGTCTGCTGGAGATAGTTCTTTTGATCATTCCAAGAGATTGGAGGGCAGATGACAATACAGATTTTGCATGGGTGCTGAATTCAAGTTGACAATCAATAATGATTCCAAGATCTCTTTCTTCTGAAACTGCAAAGAGAGGGTTACCTAGGAGACAGTACTGCTGATGTTGATTGTGATTGCCAAAGTACATTATATGGCTTTAATCAGCATTAAAAGAGACGAGCCATGTATCAGCCCAAGTCCCAAGAATGTCCAGGTCCTTTTGGATAGATTGCAGGTCAGGGGGTGTAGCTTGTTTACCAACAAGTTTTGAATCATCAGCATAAAGAGTGAGGAGGTTCAAGAGAAGGTTGGGTGCATCATTTATACAAGAGTTAAAGAGACTTGGTCTAAGAATGGCCCCCTGGGGAACACTGCTTAAAACAGTTGTAGACAAAGAGAAATGAGGGACACCTTGAGAGTTATGAACTCATACAATTTGTTTTCTTTCTGAAGGGAAACTCTGTATCCACTTGATGATAACCTCAGCAAAAGCTGCTGCTTTTAAATTGGTGATGAGGAATCCATGAAAAACCCTGTCAAATACTTTTGAGAGGTCCACAAGCACCATGTTTATAGGGAGGTATTTATCCAACAATGATGTGACTTATTCATATTTCTGTACTAGGTTAGTATCAATGGATCTTGAAGATCTGAAGCCATGTTGAGTGGAAGTGAGAATGATGTTAGCTTCAAAGTGTTGAAGTATAGCTCTGTTGACAAATCTTTCAAACACCTTTACAACTACAGAAGGTATGCTGATGGGACAGTAATTTTCTGCATGATCTTTGGGGCCTTTTTTGTGAATTGGTGTTATATAGGATGTTTTCTAATCTGAAAGTAGTTCTCCATTTTGTACAGGCACCTGGAAGAGTCTATGCAGGGAAGAACTGAGAACATTTCAGTACTCCTTGAGAAGCCTTGGGTGTATCCCATTTGATCCTTTGGATTTGTTAACATCAAGTTTATCTAGACTAGTTAAGACCATTTCTTCAGTTACTGACAACTTAGGTATTGGATCTGGTATTAAATCTGATGCTGCTGCAGCAGATAGTTGGACAAGATGAGATGGTGAAACCAGAGGCAAATTGGGTATTCAATATATTAGCCTTATCTACAGGCAATGTGTGGATTATGCTCAGGAATGGTGCGATGGTTAGGATTTTTAGCAGAAACAAGTCTCCAGAAGGATTGGGGGTCTGCCTTGATATCTGGGGTAAGCTTTTCCTCCTGTTCAGACTTCAGTTTCCTAACTGCATCAGAGGCAAGGTTCTGAGCCGTCACATACTTCTGACAATTTTCCTGTGTTTTCTTCTTTTTGTACCTTTTCCAGGCTCTGGCTTTCCTGTTGATTGTTCTCTTTGCATCCTTTGTGAGGAATGGAAATGTTCTTGGCTGTTTGTTTTTGTAGATGAAACAGGAGCGCTTCTTCTCAGTTGATAGGAAGGCTTTCGTAACATTAGTCCATGATGTATTGATATCAGGAATGAATAGTTCTGACCAACTTACTGAGAATAGTTCTTTCTGTATTGCTTGAGAATCTATAAAAGTTCGAATACAATGATTAGGCTGCAAACGACTATTCAAGAATAACAGAAAGGATGACTGAGTAGTCACTGTTGCCAAATGGAGGAAGAAATTCATTCCTGATGAGAGAATCTGGATTGCTCAAAATTACAAGATCCAACAAGGAAGGATTCTGGTTGCCATAAGACTGTGTTGGCCTGTCATTTAGGTATTGGATCTGGTATTAAATCTGATGCTGCTGCAGCAGATAGTTGGACAAGATGAGATGGTGAAATCAGAGGCAAATTGGGTATTCAATATATTAGCCTTATCTACAGGCAATGAGTGGATTATGCTCAGGAATGGTGCGATGGTTAGGATTTTTAGCAGAAACAAGTCTCCAGAAGGATTGGGGGTCTGCCTTGATATCTGGGGTAAGCTTTTCCTATTGTTCAGACTTCAGTTTCCTAACTGCATCAGAGGCAAGGCGTGTCTGAGTCAATCGATCTTAGGATTTCTTGATAATGATTTAAAACTTCTTTGTAGACGATATATTCGATGGGTATTGTATTACAAAATTAAAATTCACGTTATTATCACAGAGAAACAGAGGCTTTCTTAACATTAGTCCATGATGTATTGATATCAGGAATGAATAGTTCTGACCAACTTACTGAGAATAGTTCTTTCTGTATTGCTTGAGATTCTATAAAAATTCGAATACAATGATTAGGCTGCAAACGACTATTCAAGAATAACAGAAAGGATGGCTGAGTAGTCACTGTTGCCAAATGGAGGAAGAAATTCATTCCTGATGAGAGAATCTGGATTGCTCAAAATTACATGATCCAACAAGGAAGGATTCTGGTTGCCATAAGACTGTGTTGGCCTGTCAACCATTTGATGATACTAGATGTTGCACAACCAAGACCATGAATCCACTCAATTAAGGGGAATTGAAATCAGCAATAATCATCAAATCAGTTACAACTGTTGGTGACAACAGTTTTGAAGATGCCAGTTTACCAATAATTGTTTTGAGAGATATTTTACAATCATCAAGACTGGATGCACTAGGGCTTCTATATACACACCCAAAACAGGTTTTTTTTTCTTGAAGAGTAATATCAAGCCATAAACTTTCCACCCAGGGTACATTCAAAATTAGACAGTTTACAAGACTAACCTGGAAACCTTCTCTGACGTAGATTTGTTTGTCTTTTCTAACTGAAAGTATTGAACAAATTGGCATACAATATGTAGGAAAGGGTTTTTAAAACAGAAATTTAAAGTTCTTGGTTCCTTTCTAAGTATCAAAATAGCCCACAGCAAGATGCTAATTTCTTTAACTTATCCTAACTGCCCCCCCCCTAAAAAATAAAAAAGCAGGGTCACTCCATACAAGATCAAATGGACCATGGCACCCATGATAAAAAATTTTGACAAAAATAATAGATTTAGTCCTTTCATAGATAGACATAGACATAGGTTTATTAAGAACGAACAGCGTAGCCATGGCTAATTTATGTCGTCTTTACAACAATATGGAAAAAAAAGAAAAAAAAAATACAAATGACACTATAAGAACACTAACACGTGAATACAAATAACACTAAGTCTTGTTGTATGCTTCTACAAAAAAGGGGACAAACGTGTTTTTGTAGCGCTTGGTCCTGCAGACCGGGGGTTGTAGCTTCAACTGGAATCTGGTTCTTTGGTTAACAGGAGCATCGGGTGGGAGGATCAGTCTGTGATGGGGCGAAGATAGCAGTGACTTGCCGAGGGACATGATCAGTGATAATCGTCTGTCGCTGAGGGATTCAAGGTTCAGTTCTTGTAAGAGTTTGTTGTAGTCGTCACTTCTGTTACCAACGATTATGTTAACTGCTCGTTTCTGCAAAGATTCAAGGTCATCGCAAAGGTAGTGGGTGCTCTGGACAAAAGGTCCCCAGACAGCGACGGCGTATTCGAGTAGAGGTCTCACATACGTAATATAGGCATTTTTTAGGCTTTGAGTGTTGCAGCCAAACCTGCGCATCAGGACTAGGGTCTGAAGTGATGCATTGCCAGCCTTAATAACCTTCTCCACGTGTTCGGTGAATGTGCAGT
Source organism: Artemia sp. Kazakhstan ARC1039 (assembly GCA_029168905.1). Classification (NCBI taxonomy): domain Eukaryota; kingdom Metazoa; phylum Arthropoda; class Branchiopoda; order Anostraca; family Artemiidae; genus Artemia; species Artemia sp. Kazakhstan ARC1039. Next base: position 21,851 of record JAQQPU010000472.1, on the reverse strand, counting down.
CCATCGATAATGTGACTCCGAGGATTTTTGCAGATGGAACAATAGGGAAAGGGACTTGCGGGAATTCCAGATCACGTTTTAAGGGGCAAAACCTGAGGATCGTTGATTTATCTGCATTCAGTGTCAACTTGTAACGTTCACAGTCCTCAGAGAAGGATGCCAGAAGGGTCTCGCTGAACTGACGTTCGATTACACCTTCTCTCACGAGGTATTTGAGGACAAATGATAAATCGTCGACGAATTTGAGTCGCTCTTCGAAATTCTGAAGGACGAAGTTGATGAGGGAGATAAATATGAAACCAGCAAGTCTTGTACCCTGAGGGGCTCCACAGGTAAGTTTAGACCAGTATGAGATCAAGTCACCTTCAAACAATGGAAATACACACTGCGTTCTGTCCTGAAGGAAGCTCATCACTAATGCAAGAGACCGCTTCTGTGCGCCCATTGCTCGCATATTTTTTGCTGCCGTAAGATGACAAATCAGGTCAAATGCCTTCCTGAAATCGGCGAGAGCTAGGTCGATGAAGGTACTGCCCTTGTCAAGCCACTTAAAGATAATGTCAACTAGGCGCACGAGGTATATCGAGGTATTGCAACCTTTGAGGCCGCCATACTGGTAACGGTCTATGTTTTCCCGCGTTTGCTTGAGCAATTCACGCAGGATGAATGACTCGGTGACTTTTGCAAAGGTAGATGTGATTGATATCGGTCGTAACTCGTTGCAAGATTTGGGTGTTTTAGTCTTCGGTATAACACGCACAAATGCGCGTTTCCAGCACGACGGGAAAGTTGACTGGGCGAAACATTCGCTGATGATGTGTCCAAGTGGCTTGGCGAGGAAAAGAGAGAACTCTCGTATTAACCTTATAGGCAGCTCTTCAGGAAAAGAGCTACTGGATGGACACAACTTGTTCAGCTCTTTGAAAACTTGATACTCAACTATTTCGATTTCACCTTCGTCGGGGCATATAAACAGTAGATTCTCTATTTCAGTGTTAGTTGGGGCAGGAAAGGATGTACAAATGTCAGTAAAGTAATTGTTGACGTCATTTGCACTCACGAGTGACCCATCATCGTTCAGAATACGGATACTGGATGATACTGTTTTTCCAGCAATCTGCCTCACTAGACGGTGCCATTTACGGGGATCCTTTTTTATTTCAGGGTCCAAAAGGGATTTTCCGAAGGACTTTCTTGCCTCGCGACAAAGGCTAACGATTTTGTTTCTTAATAATCGTAACGACGTTGCGTCTCCACTTGACTGCCTTACAGTGTTTTTTTCGCGAATCAGCTGTTTTATTTTTGGAGTGATCCAGGGCTTGTCAGATTCGCTCACGACAAATGGCTTTTCCGGGAAAATTTCTAAGTATTTCTCATAGAGTAGGGACTGAAATATTTCTGCTTTCCTGTTGACATCGCTTTCGTTGTATACTTCGCTGAAGCAGTGAGTACCGACCCACATTCCGTACGTATTAATAGCAGACCTCGTGATAGGTCTCCGGAGTACTTTTATTTTCTTAAGCTTCCTGATTTCACTTTTTGCCTTCATCAGCAGAGTGTGATGGTCCGATTTGCCCAATGGCCCGTTCGAAGACACGTCTTTGTAATATGGAGCAAGGTTTGTAAGAATAAGGTCAAGGGTGCTCCCGGTCACATGGGTAGCTATCTTGACCACTTGTGACATACCCAGCGTATTAGCAAGCCATTGTTTCTTTGTTTGGTTGAAGTCACCAGCTAATATGAAGCCCGGGCGGCTATATTGCTGACGTAATGTGTCTAACGTAGACTGAAGGTAGGATACCAACAGCCGTCTGTTCTTGGCGCTTTCGGGATAGTAGATACTTGCAATAATGATGCAAGAGACATCTCGTGGTAGATGTTTTGGCTTGCATAATGCCCAGATCGCTTCATGGCTAGGGTCATTGAAGTTATCTAAATATTTGCAGGGTATATCATCGCGTACATACAGGGCAACACCTCCGCCAATCCTGTCTGTTCTAGTGTTCAAGAAAACCTTGTAACCAGCCATCCTTCCACTTGTTTCATCGAGCTGCCATGTTTCGGTAATTGCGGCGATATGGATATTATTCTGACGTAGAATGACATCTAACTCATCTACTTTATTCGTTAGTGAGCGGACATTGCTCAGAAGGAAGTTTGGAAGTTGGTGTTTACAAGAGAGAACCTGCGGCGATAATACTGGAGGACAATCAGACCCGAAATCATTGGTAGGAGCATTGTTGTCAGGGATCAGCTGGGGCGGTAGGCTCACGCGCGGGATTGAGACTAAACACCTCTCACGCTTAGGCTTTTGGCTGGCAAATCGTCCGTAGGTGACTAACACGTCAATCTTAAATTTCTTTCTGCCACCTCTGCGTCCTCTTCTTGTTCGCTTCCGAACGAAGGGAACGTCATCTATATTTTTATAAATTCTTAGTGTGACGAGTGTGGCTATGACAGATGGCGCCAAAACAGCAAAAGAAATGAAAGTACCTTTTTTGCATTGATCAATCCAGTTTTCAGCAGCAGCCTCAGTCACAAAGAATAGCATTATTAATGCAGTTTTGATTAATACCACTTTCATCGCAAAGGGAGGAGTATTTCAAGGCACTGAACAAGTTAAACTAGGATAGAGTGACTTGCAGCCTCAACGGCGCGAGAGCCATCTATATGATTTATTCAACCATAGACATTTTGGTTTGTCCGCCTTTTTGGGGTTTTGGTTTTATAGTCATACAAAATGTTGGTTATTTTTAAATTTACCCATTATTCTCTTCCAGCCCCTCTCCTTCCTAATGCCAAATTATAGCCATATGTGAAAAATACTACATGAAGAAAAATAGTTGATTCTTTTTTTTCACTTATTTCCTACCAACTGTTGTTCATACTATAGTTTGTACTTAAATAAGGACACAATCTATGCATTCCCCTTTGGCAACAGGATAAGGCATGTAAGTTGCTATAGTGAAGGGAGGGGACAAACCCTCCAGACTTCATTTGCTCCCCTCCCAACCTTTTGTTTTTCCCCCTTTAATCACTTCAAGTTTAAACAAGTTCCTATGAATATGCAATTATTTATCCTTCACTCAATAACAGATTTAATCCTACATAGAAATTTACATGAAGTCTTATCAAATACATCACATGATTTGCTGGAAGAGCTCTTAGTGATCAAGTCCATGAAGATTGCAATGAATGAACTTAATTGTTTCCTTTTTTAGTATCTGTGATGAGTCAAACAAAGATAATGGATATTTTTAAACCTGGACAAACAGCTAAAAGAGTAAAGTTGATGAATAATTTAGAAGGACCATAACCTGTGTTAAGTGGGGTATACTAATTTGAAATTGATGGCTTCACCAACAAAATTCATTACCTAGGCCTATGTTTACTTTATGCAAAAAATCCTAGGTGATTCAACTTTAGCTCACAGAAGTAAAATAATTTTGGTACTTTCCCATTAAGTGGACACCTTGGCTATAGACAGTCAAATGAATGCAGTGATGGAGACTCATAAAGCAGGTAACTGTTATCTAAATTAATTGAAGACCATAGTTTCTCATTGAATTTGCAATATTTAAACTGTTGTTTTTTGGGGTTTAGGGGGAGAAAAAGGCACTTAGGTTAGGTTACATATTTAATATACACAATGCTTTACCCCCAACATCCCCCACCCCCCCTAATGTGTATATATATAGCCAAAATTTGCTTATAAACTGTTATATATTCATCCTATTTTGTTTTATTTCATTAGCATTAACCAAACTTGACTTTTTAAAGGTGTCCACATAATGGGAAAGTACCATAATTTTTATGGAGCATCTTGATTCCATATTATAGCTTCAAATTCATGGACAAATTGAAGTTGCCATAGCACTCCCTCTTTCAACTACCTGAAGTTAATATTTTTTAAAACTAAAAACAGACTTGGAATCCCCCCCCCAGGATTTCTTTGAATTCAGGTCACTGGACAGGATCTGGCAGACTATTGAGTTCTACTGATTACTGTCTTGGGCTAATTGGGCAACAATTCTGAGCCTTGAAGAACCCCATCTGTAATCATGTCTTCATGGACCCCCAATTGGCTTAGGTTAGACTTAACAGTGTTCATCTAAGTTTTGATTTATTCTCCATGATGTTTATCTAACCAAGCACTGGTTTGCAATGTAGCCTTTGCTAAGTGAAAGTTTCAGTCAGTCTTTGGTAAACACAACACATTGCTGGCAGATGACCAATTCCAGCACTTTGATGCTAAGACATATCCTAAGCATGCTCCTCCTCAGATATTTGTGTTTTAAACAATTGAGGTAGTGCAGATTTTAAAAGGTCATGTTATGCAGCATTACAGTAAGAAATACTGGACTGGGATATTGCAAATACAGATTTTTGTTCTCCTATCAATGTGAAAGAATCAGCAATTTTTTTGCTCAGAAAAAATAAAAATCCACAAAATTGCAAACTTTTGTACACAGTGTAGGGCATAACCCAGGCATCAGGGGATATTGGTCTGAGAAACAATTTCAACAATAGCAATATTATGTTTAGAAAAAAAATCTTAAATAGGGAACTAAAAGGTGCATTTCTTGTTTTGCTACCTGATTTCTCTGTCATATCAAAATATTACCAAAGTTATTGTTTCTGGTATGGTAAACAATTCCTTTCTTGACTTTTTTTTTGATATTTTGAGAAAAGTAGCTGATATAGGTCAATGGTCAACTTTCCAATTTTCTTATGACTTTTCATTTGACCTTGGTTCTAAAATTTCTATTCACCTGGCTCAACTACCTACTTTAAAATATAAAAAACAAAACCATCTGAAATCCATTGTTCAGTAAAATTCTACTTTAGCTACTTATGGCTATCTTGGAAAGGAGTTAGGTTAGGAAAATGAACTTTCAGGGATGGGTCAACAGGCTAAAGTATGTCCTGGGAAGGTTTATTGAAGTACCCACCTCATCTCCTTCTCTCTCTAGAGGGTCCTGACCTTCAATGACCTTTAAAAATCTGTGTGTTATAAAAGTGAAACCTTGCAAAATAGATCTTCTGCTTATATGCAAGGTTCTACCCAGGAATGTTTTTTGAGAGGTTCTACTCATTTTTTTTGCAGGGAGGGGGGGGGGGGGTAACAAAAAAACTCAAAAAATGCATACAAAATTTGTTTATACCCATTTTTGTTATGTTTTTACAAGTCAGACAAACATTTTAGAGGGGTTCAAACCCCCCTCACCCTCTGGATACTGCCTTGCTTAGATGAAGTGCAACAATATTGTTTTCAGCTTCGCAACCTTGCTCAATCCCAATTTATAAGGTTTTAAGCAAATGCAAATACATTTCTTAAATTTTCAAAAAAACAACAACATTGATCCTATGGCTTAAAATTCTACTCAAATAAAAAGAATTGCTTTTTCAGAACTAAACCCAGAGAAAAAGAAAAGGTCAATATATACCAAATCATATTATTGAGTTAGGACTAAAGTGAATACACTATTCGATGCCTTTTTTGTGCTGATTACGAATATAATAAGCATTTCTATCGGAAATGAATTTCAACCCCCCCCCCCCTATATATGCCAATTCAGGGTTAGGTTAGGTTGGGTTAGGTATAGCCTATATGGGGGCGGGGGCTGAAATTCATTTCTGATAGAAATGCTTATTATATTTGTAATCAGCATAAAAAAGGCGTCGAATGGTGTATTCACTTTATTTGAAACTCAATAGGCTAATATGATTTGGTATATATTGACCAAAGAAACTCAAAATTAAGGTAAAATGTTGTTTTGTCAAAATTTCAATAGGTTTAGGAGCCTGTCATGTAGGCAAATTTCAGGATCCTCTAGAGGAAGAAGGAGTGGAGGTAGGCTAGGTACTTCCAAATACATTCCCAGGTAATAGCCTACTCTAGCCTGTAGACCCATCACTGAAAGTTTCATTTTCCTAACCTAACCCCTTTCCAGGATAACCAAAATTAGAACTTTACCCCATTGCTTACCCTTGTAATTTAAGTTTCATGAACAAACACCCCAAATAGACACCTTGGCCTATAAGGGCCAAGTTCTGGCAATCATCTATTTTAGATGAACAAATTCATGAACATTAACATAGATTCCTAATAGAACAGTAAAATATCTCATCTCGTGTTTACCTGTATTGAAAATAAATGGAACAAGGAAAACAAAACAAATCGCCATCATTTCTCTATTTTTGTATTCCGCGCCAAAACTATGAAATTTCTGGATCTAACCAACTGGTTTTCGGTGTAAACCAGTTTACACCGTTGTGCCAAGAATAGACCCCGGCGCCGCGCCGATGAGGGAAGACCGGCGGCGGCGGGGCCAAAAACAGCACGCCGCGCCGCCGGTAAGATGTCGGCGGCGCACCACCGGCTTGATCATTGTTGACCGCAAACATTAATGTTTTCAGCAGTCTTTCTCAAATCACAGCTTAAATTTACAACAGATTCAAGCCTATTCATGAGTTCAAAAATTCACAAATTGCTGGCTGGAAAATGGTCTTCTTCGTTATTCATCAAGAGAAGTAGAAATGTGGTAGCAATGAAATGGTTGTGGCTTTTCAGAACCCTTGCATAATACGAGTAGTTAAAGTATCTATTAGTTATGTTTTCTTAACATAAATAATTATCAAAATTAGCAGTTTTTTTTTCATCGAGCAATGCTGCATACAAAACTTCAAACACCGTATCACAAAATTCGTCACTTATCTGGGTAAAAACTATGAATATAACTTTGAACTTAGAAGATTAATTTTTTCATAACGCCCTTTGCCTATTTGTCACCTTTAAACAGTTGAAATGGGCGACATTGATATTGATTGTTTTTTTTTTGCTCTTTTGGATTTTTAAAAAGACTTCTTGTATTAAAAACTGGTTTTTAATTGCAATTTAAAAAAAAATGCATTTAAAATTTTTTTGGCTTCTTTGTAGAATATATGTCATGTAGGCTAAGGCTGAACTGCTGCTTTTTTATTGCTTTTGGCTGCTCTTTTGGGTATTATTCGTTTTTTGCTTTGGGGATTCATTCCAAATTATAAATTGATAAATACCTAATATCAGTCAAATTATAAACTGCATCTAAAAGGAGTAAATTGATCAATTTTAAAAATACATGATGAACACTTCAATTACAATAAAACGCAACACACTTAATGGTTTATTCGGTATAAAAAAAATTAAATGTCAGCTATTTTTTGGTAAAAAAATGAAAAGCTCCTCCGTTTTAAATGTAATTAAATGAAATAATATTTAGACTGAAGTAGCTCCAGGAAGATGTTGAGATTTTCATCCTAGTTCGTCACTTTTAATCCAAGCAAAAAACTAGGACACTTAGTATCAGTTATTGAGTTTAAGCTTTCATTTCCAAATGCTCACAAAATTTACCAATTTAAGAAAGTCGCAACAATAAGTCATCTGTGGTCGAAATACTCAAACACTCCTTTTAGATTCCCATCCAGGCTCAAAGCTTCTGCTATGGTCATTTCCATGGAAATCTCCAAAGAGTTTCTTTTTAAAATAGCTTTCAAGCGTAGTTAGGGGTATTTAGCCTTTTTTGCTTTTCTTCAAAGCTTTGAAAAAAGTGTTATAATATTCCAAATTTTACAATTGTTATATTTGTGCATACTTTTGGTAATCATTTGTGGGGTGATTGAATTTTTTAAACCACTGTAGATACGTAAGAACGTTGCAACATCTAGTACCCTGAGGTCATAAGACTGTCAAAGACTCCTCGTTGAACCTCCCAAATTGAAAGCTTTTATTATGACCTGGCCTTTTAATGTAGCTTGGGCACTGGACCAAGGGCGCCATTGTCACTTGAGCGTAACGTTAGGTGGGTGATGTCGATATCGCTTTCGTCACACCAATTCGTTTTAATGTGAATCTGCCTGGTTCTTATGAATGAATGTTTTCAAATTAGACCCGTTTCATCAATAAGAAAAAAAAAACGGGTTGGACGCATATGTCCCTTTCCCTTTGGACGATAAAACCATGCAAGTGCTGTATCAAGTATAACTCACGAAAATCTTGTTAATTTTTGTCAACTTTTGAACTTTTTAGCATCCCTGCTTTCAATAAAAAAAAATCAAGGTACTATCACTGAAATATAATAGCTCCCTACGCCCCCCTCCCTATGGATACTATCTTGATAGGATACCGTCTCTGCTTTAAATAAAAAAAAT